>JASKGM010077532.1:0-15143 GCA_034509205.1 Ceratonia siliqua
AAATTAAAAAAGAAAAGTCAGGACCATCTGCCCTCCTGAATTCCTGAATGGAATGGAAGAGGACTCTACTCGTCCCACAAAGAATTGCATTGAGACCCCGTCATTGCCAAGTCAAAAGCCTACTGTTGAAGGCGAATGGCATTCTTCTATCCCATATCTGATACATTACAAATAACACAAAACAAAATCGCTTGACCTCAATGCCTTGTCCTGATCCATTGTCATCCTAGTTAGTCTCTTTCTTCCTTTTAAATTATTTATTATTTAATATAATAATATAAAAATTAAAGTAATTATTAAATAATTTTAATTTTAATAAAAAATAATTATATTTGACTAAATTATAATTATTAAAATTAATTTAAACTCTTATTACTACTCTATTAAAGATAACAATAAATAAAAGTAGCATTGAAAAAATAATAATTAATACTTTATTGGTAATATAAAACGATAAATAATTTAAAACAAAATAAAATTCTTAAAACGATAAATAATTTAAAACAGAAGAAATATCTCTCAAAATATAATGATCTACAAAAAAGTATGTTTCTTTATATATATAATGTGTAGATTTTTGTATAGAAGGCAGTTCCCATTGGAGGAGACTTTAATGGAGTAGTAATGTAACTAATGGGCACAATTAATTATTTTTGATAAAATTTAATGGATATAATTGAGACAACGTAACCAGCATTGCTGTCTATTTCTGCTTCACTTCAACGTTGTTCACTTGTTTGCATTTGAAGTTGTCAACGTTGCGTTCCATGCATCATTCATTTTAGGGTTTATTTTATTTTATTTTAATCTATTTGTTTTTAATTTTAATAGTATTTTTTTAAAAAAAATGTTAATTAAACATCTCTATCATACTTTTATACATAAAATAAAGATATTATAATTAACTAACATATATGATTTTATTATTATTATCTATATAAGATAACTATTTAAAATCAAATGAAGTCACGTTTTATGTACTTAATTTTGTAATTTTATCTTATCTTATTTTTTAACATAATTTAACTTGATAATTTATTAAATAGTCATTTTAGATTAATAACAATCATATATATATTAATTAACTAAAATATCATATTTTTTTGCTTATATATGAATAAAAATATGACAGACTGAAATTTTTTAAAATATAAGAAAACATTGTCAAAATAAAAAATAGAAGAATCAATTTAAAATTTTACAATATTAAAAGGATTAAAATTGTATTTAAAACTTATTTCTTTTAAATGTTAAACTATTTATTTCAAAACAATATTTTGTTAATTAAAAATAATATTAAAAGGGCTAAAATTGTATTTGTTTCACAACTTTTTTTTACTGATTATAAATGTTCTTCCGCAACAACCATTTTACAACTCCTATCACACAAAATGACAATTTGATAATGATATAAAAGATAATCATAACTGATACGAATCAAAACAATAGATAAAGATACAAGTTTAGAATAAGAATTTCACCATCTTAAAAGATAAGAACTCAAATTAATATTATGATGAAAAATGGTAGTGAATTCAAATTGTCAATAACTTTTTATAGAGAATTTGGAATGGCGCAATTCCAAATCTAGGTGAAAGAAGACGTTCTGAACTATGAAAAACACATCACAGTCTAGAAAACTCCAACGAAACAACCCAAAAGAGGACGTTCTCACCACTCTCAAAATCCACCAAGAGATACAGAACTTTGAAAGAAAATACCCATAAAAGCTTTTTGATTGACAATCTCCAAAAGTCCCTTTAATAATCCAAAAATCAGAATAAATAAACTCGGAACAACACTTAAAGCATAGAAAAAGCATGCTAATAAATGCAAACTACAACTTCCAAAGAGATAAATAAAAGGTAAATATGAGCTTAAATGTTTACAATTTTCAAAGGGAACACCTAAAAATAGCTAATGACTAGATTCGTTGTATTTAATTAGCTAAATGGCTAGTTAAATAATTAAACCAAATGGTGGGCTGGTCAAGAGTGAACTTTTGGGCCTTAATTATTTCTTGGACCATTAAACTCACTTCGGCTGACTTTTTCTTAAGATAATTCATGTTAAGACCCTATTTGGATCAACTTCTCCACCCTAACTTCTCATTCTAGCCATCAGAGAAGGGATTCTGCAAGAAAACTGAAACATTCGGTTCTCTTTCTCTCTTGAAGGAGAAGGAGAAAAGAATGAGAATTTGAGATTAAAGGAGAATCCCATTTTTGTAGCTTCTCCTACTAGGAGTAGGAGATCCAATTTTCTTCCACAATTTTGCCCCTCATTGGTCAAGGTTGTCACTCCATCGCTTGCTGGCTCGTTCAAGGTTCTCACTTCTCATTAGGCTTGCTGGTCGCTCTGCTTACTACGAGATTGCCCCTCTTGCTGGTGAGTTCTGTAATTTCTGTCTTGCAATTGCAAGTTATGAACTTTGCTGTTATTGAGTTAGGTGATTTGCAATTTCTATTAAAAAATTTGTGGTTTTTCAATTCCATGGATGTGGGCGTTGATTTTGTTTGGGTGTGGAACTGTGTTTTTCCTTTGCTGGATCATAACAATGTTATACTCTGGTTTTCGAGCAATGAATTAGGTCTACGATGCCATAACTTGTTTGTAATGTTATGGTGAATTAGTTTGATGTTCTGGTAGTTTACTTACAAGCATAATTCCTTGAAAAGTCACTTTAGAGAGAGTAAGAGAGAGAGAAATGGGTGGGCGAGTGAGTGAAGAGGTGTATAGGGTAACAAACAAGGGTCAGTCTCCCTAAATAGCTTGGCCAGGAGAAAGAGACTGAAAGGGTAATAAACAGGGTGGCAGTGCCATCTCTGGTGGATTTTCTACGGTGGCACTGGCATGTGCTAAGCCTTTCCTAGTTCTACTTAGATACTCATACTCTCTTCATAACTCACTCGGTCTCAGTTTTAATCTTTCTTTCCCTTTTTCACCTTTATCCTCTGTGCTTGTGCATGATTAGGACAGTAAGATACAATTCTTGTCCCATGCTCTTTCTTTTCTTTTATTTTTCGGTTGAGTTAAATATGTCAACTGATTAATTTGCCCTTCACTAGATAGTTCTTTCTATACAATGAACTGCCTCATTCCTGATTTCTGCTACTTGTGCATTTATCTTGTTATCATACTTACCTTAAGTATCTTAATTTTGTCATGTTGCAAAGAAAAAAACATAGTACTATTTTTGAGAGTAAGGGATTCTGTGACTATATTCACATTGTCTACCCATCTCATATTAGAAGATAAGGGTCTAGCTTTTCACTTGCTCAGTGACATTGTAAGATTTATTTATTAAATTGTTCACGAATAATTATTAGGGTTGTTTATTAATTTTTCTCAGGAAAAAGAAAAAAAAATGACAGAGCAGGGGCAATGTCTACATTTGGATTAATCTATTTACCATATTTTCTAATCTCTGAGGATATTTGGCATTTACTTTCGACTTCGATTAAGTACTAGATATTTGCTTCATTAGGGTTAATCTATCTACCAGATTTTTTAATCTCTAAGGAAATTTGGCAGTATCACGAATAATGATTATGGTTGTTTATCAATTTTTCATATGTACTGGATATTTGCTTCAATGACTGCTTTGTTATCTTGGTTTTTTGATGTAATGTATTGGATATTTTTTTGATGAACATGAATTTCGTGCTGTCTCCCTAGTTGATTATTGACAGGAATTATATTTATTTGCACATGATGGATGATTATATAGACTCAGATACTGAAATTGTTGAACATCTTTATCATCATAGGGATGAAAAAATGAAATGTTGTTTGAATGCTGCCATATTAGCAGGTGGTTTGGTAGCAAATTACCATGACAAGTATCTACGTAAGACTCTTAAAAGAACATGAATTCTTACGCGCCATAAATGAATTCTAAAGTTGTTGCATGGAAATGAACATCGGTTTTTTGAACAGTTATAAATGAGAAAGCATGTGTTTAAGAGTCTTGTCATGGACTTAACCCATAATTATGGATTGCAACCAACTCCGGAGTTGGAGTAGACGAAGTTGTATCTATGCTACTGTACATACTTAGTCATGGGGCACGTTCTAGAGATTCTTCTGAGAGATTTCAAAGATCTGGTGATATTATATCAAGACATTTTCACAATGTATTACAGTCTATTGAGAGATTATGATATCAGATTATAAAACCTGTTGATCCAATCTTTACATGTGCTCCTGATTATCTTATGAATGATGAAAAATGTTGGCCTTTCTTTAAAGAATGCATAGGAGCCATTGATGGGACCTATGTCAATGTCATTCCCCCGCATGAGAAGAAGATAGCTTTCATTGGAAGAAAGGGAACCACCACCACTAATACTCTTGCAGTTTTGATTTTAATATTCTTTTTACTTATGCAAAAGTGGGGTGGGGTGGGGCAGTACAGCACATAACACAAAAATTTTGCTTAACACTATACGGGATCCAAAGGAAAATTTTCCCCACCCATATGAAGGTAATAACTATTGTGTTTTGTTATTAATGTTTTATAAATGTTTTTCTAATATTAAATGTTTTTCTAATATTAAATTTATTTTATTACAGGCAAATATTACCTTGTAGATTCAGGATATCCTACAATGAAAGGATTCCTAGGACCATACAGAAACACAAGGTATCATATGCCTATGTTCAATCAGGGTCCTACAGAATTTAGATCACCTAATGACAAGTTTAACTACTATCACTCAAGTTTGAGGTGTGTTATTGAAAGAACATTTGGAGTTTGTAAAGCTCGATAGAAGATATTGAACATGATGACAAATTATAAGATCCAAACACAATTTGGTATCATGTGGACATGTTTTGCTCTTCACAACTATATCAGAAGAATGGATGCTGATATAGATCTTCTTTGACACTTTGAAACTATTGATGAATTAGAAGATGGATATGTTCAAGTGTATGATGTATCTAAACAGAGACAAGTCACTAGAGAAAATGTTATTTCTATGGAACAAACTAGATATTCCATTAGAGGCCTAATATGGAGATCATGAGAAATTGTTATTTTAAAATTTTCATCTTTTTTTATTATAATATCATAGTTAAATTTTTATTATATTAACAATTTTAATTTTCATTATGTCATGGAGACTGAAAATATACTATTTCATTATAAAATTAATCTGTTTAAATATTTTAAGTATTAAAAAAATATTTGATTGAAAATTCATTTTAAGTATGTATATTTTGTAAAAAATACTTTCTTAATCAAATAGATTTTTTAATACAGTTATATTATTTATTCGATCAAGTTGCTTTTTATTATGATTATTTTTACACATTTATTATTTTATTTTAAAAATTGTTATTTTTAGTTGTGTATATATTCATTTTATTATTTTCAAATTAAAATTTTAATTTCTTCAAATTAAAAATTTCTAATATTAAATTCCTTATGCATGTCATTTTCAGTAATTTTATCAACTAAAAGTCCTTTTATAGTTTTACAACAGAACACTTTTTCTGATTCAAAAGTTAATCTCATGTACTGCATCCGAACGCAAAATAACTTCTCATTATACTAAAAATCATTCTTTTTTAAGAACTAACTTCTTAGTTTATAAAAATCATTCTTTTTAAAGAACATGCGAACAGGCCATTTGCATCTTCAAGTGATCTCACATAACCAATAATAATCAATACTACTATGTTTGCATGTGCAAACTTGACATAAATTCACTTTTTATTTAAAAAAAAATTAAATGATAGGCCTTATTCGTATTTCCTTTTTTTTTTGGAGAAGGCATTTTTTTCCAAAAAAAAAAAGATATTTTGTTAAAATTTGAATTGTTCGTATCTCATTTTTTAAAAAGAAGTTGAAATAAATGAGTTTTTTCAACTTTAAGGAGAAGGTAAGTTTTTTGACTTATTCAGTTAAGGAGATTGGCAGAAGGAGAAATATATTTTTTTATTATTATATTTGAAGGTAAAATAGCAACTCCTTCCTTATTTTTTAAAAATTAATTTCTCATTTTATAAAAGACTTTTTGTAAGAACATCCAAACAAATCCTTAATTTTTTAACTTAAAATGACCCTCCACTACCTTTTTAACTACTCAGTAATTATTTTTTAATATTAATATCTTGACATATACTAATGTACGTGTTAATTTACTTTTTTCATATTTTTTCATATTTAAGTAATAAAATAATAAAAATTTAAATAACTTTCATTTATAATAATTATTTATATTTTATTGTTAAAAATAAAAATATTTTTGAAATTTGAAGTAAAGTGAAACGTTATAAAATTTTAAATATTTATTAATTATTTTTAAATAAAAATAAATTTTGAAACTTAATTAATAACTACTCACCTTCACCAATAAAAAAAATTAACTATTCAAACGAAGACATTAAAACCTTCAAACCATATATAATAATATAAATATATAATATAGATGAAGAAATTGACATGCACCAAAGTATATATTAGTTAATTTTTTAAAAATTTTAAATAATTTTTTATTTTAAAAAATAATGATAATTTTAAAACTTCAAATAATTATACTTTTTGTAAATTTTTAATTATCCACTAAACTATTTTCACTTTTTAATTATTTATTACCTTAAAAATAAAAAATAATCAGTTTGCTTTATGGACAGACCAAACACTTACAGTAACGTTTATATCAATTCATTTTTTTTTTTTTTTGTATTTTGAATTCATTTTCTTATTTTATAATTAATTAAATTTTGTATGAAGTGATTTATTTATTATTGTCAAACCAAAACACTAAAACTTGTAAAGGGATATTCATCCCCTATCGTACAATCTTTTAAAAAATATAAATATTCATTTCACTTACATAATTTTTTTTATCAAAATAAAAGATTTTAAAGTTATATATAATAATATAGATAAATTAACTAAAAACAAAAGAAGATAAGTCAACAAGGGTTTGCAGCATACTCAAGTTATTATTTTATTACTACATATTTAAAAAAAAAAAACTTTATCTACTAACTCCCAACTATCTATATCAAATTTTAGTACGTTTTTGTTGTTGAAGTACTTCACTTACCACTTAATCAATTATTTGAGAAAGTCCAAGTAGAAGAGTTGAAGAGGATGAAGCAAAAGAACAAAGAAAACGGAGTTAATATGATGTTTTTTTAACCAAAGACTTCTTACAAATTTGTTTATTTAGATATCACAGTTAATGGCTTGCTTACTTCTTTGAAAAAACACTACAGTTTTCCAGTTGAAATGAATACAAAACATTTAGCACTAGTATTGATGCAAAAACTGGATCGAAAAATCGATGAATAGGTCATTTTACTGGTATGGTCAAATTCATTAAATTGGTTAGCAGAAAATTGATGAAAAAAATAAAAAAAACGGGGCCAAAACCGGTTCACACGGTTTTCTTTTTTTCTTGTTATTTTTATTATTCGGAATATATTATAAAGTAGTAGAATTCAATCAAAACTTTAATTTTTCAATAATACCCTTTTAATAAGTTATTATTCTTATGAGTTTTTTTAATAATTCACAAACTTAAAACAAACATTTCTCTACATAATGTATGTATCACTCCAAAAAATTAAAGAAATTTAACATTATTGTCAATATAAAAAATTTTTATAAACAAATAAAAGACATAATTATTATAAATAAATAATGGGAGTTTCTTCGATTACCTATAAGATACTGGTGCCTTACTAATGTAGCAAGGTTACCTATTAAATGAAAAAGCACAAAATTATATAATGGTGAATAACAGCACCACAATAGTAGGATACCAATATCATGTGGGAACAAAAAAATTCACCATAAAATATTAACTTTATAATATATGCAATAAATATATAAACTGCTTCGTTATGTTCTACTAATTTTGTATTTGCAGATATCTCGTTTTTAAATTTTTGATTTATTTTTATATATATCCATTGAAATATTTTTATAAAAGTGACGAAGAATACAAGTGATATCCACCGAGCAATGAATAAATAGAGGTCACCAGGAAGCTCATGTCATTTGTGGGTGATCAGGATAACATGACAAACAAGAATTAATGCAAAAATGTAATAAAAGCTAATTATTACAAAAAACTTTGTTTGAAATCAATTTCTATCTTCTGAAATTGAAATCCTATCGAACCTGATTGGATTTGAAAATGAGAAGAAAGTTAACATTTTTTAAAAAATGAATCGAATTCTGTTATTTTTTCCATTCCAAACAACTCAGCTTAAACAAAATAAAAATTCAATTGAAATGAATTCCTAATTTTTCGGGGTTCAAACACACCAAAAATGATTGTGGTGTATTTGCAGGCATCATTGCATGCATACATGTCATAAAATAAGAGCAAATCCTTGTCATCTCAAAATACTGCCATTTCAAAGTGAATTTGTCAAGTTAGATATCACAGTTTATAGCTCGTTTTCTTTCTTTGAAAAACACTGCATTTCACCAGTTGAAATGAATACAGAACATTTATTCTCATAAGGAGAGAAAAAAGAGCGAAACAGCCAGGACATCTGCAGCTCACAGCTGAACAGTACTCAAGGTATGGCTCAGGCCTTGGACTCCCATGGTTGGTACCTGGTCCAGTCTCTCTGCCCTGGATTAAGTGCATGTCCCTTGGAATGATATATATACTGTTCCCCTTCTCCAGACAAATTCTCTTTGTGGTCAAGACCATATCTTTTGGGTTTCAGCAAAAGAAGCTGCAAAAAATTCAGTGCATTACTAGTTCGAGACTATCAAGCTCTTGAGTCCTGACCAAAAGTATCATCAAAGTAGGAAAGAAAGGAGTTTACGGTTTACCTCATCTCCTGTGTGATCAGTTATGAAGTGGAGCCAACCATGCCATTCAGGCGGAACCTGAGAAGCATTATACCTACTCTTCTCTGCATATTCAACCCACCTATGTCTTCCTACAAGTTTTAAGCAAACCACAATATAGTTCATCATTAAGTCAAGCTTGTGAATTTACATAAACTCATAAATTTGATTCATAAATTCTGAGTTCACATGCTTAAGAAAATATATATACATCTATAAAAGATCATATCATAACACAAAAAACTAAATAGCATACCATAATTGACATGACTAGTGATCATCAATAGCTCAAATCAAGTAGCATGAACACAAATTAATTTTTGCAAAAGTAATAAGTGCACAAAATTTTCAGATTCAATGCAGCAATCTAGTAAATATTCAAACAAATGGAAAAATATGAAAGGCAGAATAAATTGATTTAATTTTTTGTTTCAATAATTTTAAATGGACATCAATATACATACCTAATCAACCACCCCCCCTCAATTTGGGTGAATTAACATAAAACTTCCATTTACTAAAAAAAGGCACACAAACCAAATTTTACAATAAAACCTCATTTCATAATAGTAACCACAATTCATGATTGTGGTTGTTCCATTATAAATTGTTACTAGCTTATTTCATAGTTGCAGTTTTGTATAATATTAATATAATGTGCGGTTTGTGAAATTCCAGCTAAGTCAACCAAGGTTGGTGTATACTCAGTTAGATTTAATGATGCCTATATATTGGTTGAACACTTGAACTTGAGTTCTAACCATTACTCTTCTATTTAAACTTATGAATTCTGTCACCACCCATTTTGGCACTTGGCAAGAGGGGTTAACCTGACTGTGATTGATTTCCAGTAAGAGTTTTTGTCCAGGCATAATTCTGAAATTAAAATATACAATAGCATTTCGCCATTAAGGAAAAGCTAAGTGCACCTTCTGTTGCATAACTTAAAAAAGCTAAGCAAAATTTTAAAGGTGAGTTCCACCCAGTACTCACTTTCTTATAATTTTATAGCTCAAAATCACAATGATACATCTCAAACTTGAGCATTTGGCTTTTGAAGCTCATCTGAATTTGGATACAAACCATTTCTCCTATGATCTTTGTTTTACTTAATTATTACATCTGAATTATTAATTTCCAATAATTAATATTCCATCGCTCATCAGACCTGACAAGCACCTTTTCAGAAAAGAGCTTCATTATCTTCCTCCATCATCAATAACCCTTCAAACTCTCCCAATGCGCACATGAGCACATTTCCTATCTCGTTGATGCTTAACTTCACCCCCTCTTTTCTTTTCCTGTGTATTTGCTTGCAATTCTATTTCCTTTTTTTTTTTTTTTTTTGTGATACTGTATGTCCTAGTGCTTAAAAGAAGCATTAGGCATTGGCTTTCAAAGCTTTTTAGATATATTGAACAGAATAACACTCGAGTGGCATTACATAAACATATTATATGATACAATAAGTGATCAGTTTTGTCATATTCTTCAATCATAAACTTCTTCAACAACTAGAAATAAAGGGGCAAAATAAGAAAAGACTTTTAGAATAGGTGTGAACACTAGTTGTGACCTAGTGTGAATATGAACTGGATATTAGATATATTCCAGCTGTTAGTGTGAGTTTTATATAGCTGCCATATTTATTGTAAAGTCTCTATAAATACAATAGTTGTGTAGGTCAGTAGAATCACTGACACACATTCTCAAACCTAAGATTTTCTCTCTTTTCCTTAAGTTTTAACATGGTTTCAAAGCCATGGGAGGAAAAACAAGAATTTTAAAGTCTCTGTAATGTTTTATTCAAATTTCCAGTGACCATTGTATCTCCGGTCACCGTGCACAGTGGCTTTTTGGAGCACCGCCCCCTGGAATACAATCAAAGACTGCCGAACCGCCAATCCCCAAATTTCAGCCACCATCCAAAGAGCCACATGCTGATCAAAGCTTCAAGCTGCTCTCCCACAAGGTGGCGCGTGACAGCACGAGGTTGCCGTAGAACCTCTAGTCAACCCAGAGCAGGCCGACCAATCCTCTCCATCATTAGCCCAGGCCTCTACATGTCCGTTTAGTGCTTGACTATAGTGGCCCATTGCTGTTTGGAGCTTTTTTGGGCATTTCTGGTGTTCTTGCATCAGAGTTTGGTGTTTCCTTCGGTTCATTCCTGCTGTGCATCACTTTGACAATGAATTCTTGAGGCTGCGTGTCACTCCAGCCAATTTTTTTTTATCTTGGTAGGGTTCCCTTCAATCCTAATTTTCATGGCTGAAGCTGAGATTGTCCCTGAATGCCCAAGTTCAGTATTTTAACCTCTGCTTTTTCTGGGTCTCCCATTATTACTCCTGGAAAATTAACGGAAATTTGGATTTTGAACTTTGGTGCATCTGATCACATATATAGTAACCTAAGTCTTTTCTCTCACATTATTAATTCTTCATCTCTTCCTACTATAACCCTTGCTTATGGTTCCAAAATCATAGCTAAAAGGTATTGGAAAAACTCAACCTTTGCCTACTTTATCTTTGGATTCCGTACTCTACATTCCTGGTTGTCCCTTTAATCTTATCTCTATTAGCAAATAGACTCAACCTCTTAATTCTTCCACCAGTTTGTCTAATAATTCCGTCGTTATACAAGATTGGGGCACTGGACAAACAATTGGCATTAGATGTGGGCCGCAAGGGTTGTATCATCTTACTATGCCTGCATCCTCAGTCATCTACACTTCCACTAACTTTATTCGAGCATCTTTTCAACTTGGGAAACATATTCGAGCATCTTTTCAAACTCATACCCATAATAGAGCCAAGTCTCCTTTTTCTCTAGTTCAGACTAATATTTGAGGTCCTAACCGTACTAGTTCTACTTTGAGTTTTCAGTATTTCGTAACATTCATTGATGATTTGTCTCATTGTACCTGGTTATTTCTTATGAAAACTCGTTCCGAGTTGTTCTCTATCTTCAAAGAATTTTGTGCTGAAATTCGTACACAATTTGGTGTCACTATTCGCACTGCATAGGACAATGCACATGAATACTTTTCCATTGCCTTTCAAAATTATATGACTGAACATGGGATCTTCATCAAACATCTTGTGCCCATACTCCTCAGAAAAATGGTACTGCTGAATGTAAAAATTGCCACTTGATAGAGACTGCTCATACCTTGTTACTTCATACTTATGTTCCTCTTTGTTTTTTGGGGGCTGTTGTTCTTACTGCTTGTTATCTCATCAACCGTATGCCTTATTCTACATTACAACATCAGGTACCATCACTCTATTTTGTTTCCTGATCAACCCACTTACCTTTTCCTCCTTGTGTGTTTGGCTGTACTTGCTTTGTTCATGATTTGACCCCGGAAAGAGACAAACTTTTGGCCAAGTCCTTCAAATGTATTTTCTTAGGTTATTCCCGACTTCAAAAAGGATACTGTTGGTTATTCTCCACACACCAAATGCTATTTCCACTCCACTAATATTACCTTTTTTGAGAAGTCTCCCTTCTTCACACACTCACCTACTGATAATGTAGTTGTGTCTAACTTCCTGTCCCTTACCTTGGACCAACATCTATCTACCTCTTGCAAATCCTACAAGAGCCACTGAAGCCCTTCCGATTTTTAATGCGGCACTCCTTTCCAAGTCTAAAGCCTTTGCCTTCAATCTTTTGTCACCACAGGTTCTAGGGAGTGCCTGCTAACTCACTTCCAATTCCAACGCCGTTACCTACTTCGAACCTGTCTCCTGACGATGGATTTCCCATTACTCTTCAAAAAGGTACTCATTTCACTCATAAGCCCCATCACATTTATAACTTTTTGAGCTATCATCGTTTATCTTCTTCACCCTATTATGCATTTATCTCTTCTCTGTCCTCTGTTGCTATTCCTCACACAACTACAGATGCCCTTTCTCATCTGGGGTGGAAGCAAGCAATGGTTGATGAAATGGCAGCCATGCACTCTAGTGGTACTTAAGAACTTGTTCCCTTACCCCGTGGGAGATCCACAATTGGTTGCCATTGAATTTATATTGTCAAAGTGGGTCCGGATGGACAAATTGATTGTCTGAAGGAACGTCTAGTTGCCAAAGGATATGCTTAGATTTATGGGTTAGACTATGGTGATCCATTCTCTCCAATGGGTAAAATTGCCTTTATTCGCCTTTTGTTATCAGTATGAACTAGATATTAAAAATGCCTTCCTTCATGGTAAGCTCAAAGAAGAGGTATATATAGAGCAACCACCTAGCTTTGTTGCTCATGGGCAATCAAGGCTAGTTTGCCAGCTACATCGATCTATTTATGGGCTAAACTAGTATACTCGAGCTTGGTTTGGTTGATTTAGCACTGTTGTGCAACAGTTTGGTATGACTCAGAATGAGGCTGATCATTTAGTGTTCTATCGTCACAATGCCTCAAATTTATGTATTTATCTCATCGTATATGTGGATGACATTGTTATCATTGGAGATGATCAAGAAGGCATTTATGAATTGAAACAACATCTTTTCAACCACTTTTAGACAAAAGACTTGGGTAGACTCAAGTATTTCTTGGGTATTGAAATAGCTCAATCTAATACAGGCATGACAATCTCTCAAAGGAAATATGCCCTAAACATACTTAACGAGACAGGTACGCTAGATTGCAAGCCAATAGGTACACCCATGGATCCAAATGTCAAACTTCTTCCAGGACAGGGGGAGCCTCTTTCAGATCTTGACAAATACCATAGACTTGTTGGAAAGTTGAATTACCTCAATCACCAGGCTAGATATTTCATATGCTGTGAACGGTAAGTCAATTTTTGCAATCCCCGTGTAACCATCATTGGGAGGCTGTAGTTCGCATTCTCAGGTACAATCAAAGGTGATCTAGGCAAGGGATTGCTATATGAGGATCGGAAACATACTCAAGCAGTTGCAGATTGGGCAGCTTCCACAAATAGAAGGTCCTTACTATATTCTTGATGGTGGCAATTTGGTTTCATGGAAAAGCAAGAAACAAGATGTTGTTGCCAAGTCAAGTGCAGAAGCTGAGTACCGTGCTATGGCTTTGGCAACCTATTAACTTTTGTGGTTGAAACAATTACTTGGAGAATTGAGATTTGGAGAAATAGGCAAGATAGAACTAATTTGTGACAATCAAGCAGCCTTACATATTGCCTCCAACCCAGTTTTCATGAGAGGACCAAGCACATGGAAGTTAACTGTCACTTTATTAGAGTGAAGATACTTTCTGGGTGCATTATCACTAGATTCGTCAACTCTAATGATCAACTGGCAGATGTTCTTACTAAGTCTTTGAGAGGTCCTTGCATCACCTGCTTTTTTAACAAGCTTGGGCATATGACATGTATTCCAACTTAAGGGGGAGTGTTAGAATAGGTGTGAACACTAGTTGTGACCTAATGAGAATATAAGCTGTATATAGCTGTCATATTTATTGTAAAGTCTCTATAAATACAATAGTTGTGTAGGTCAGCAGAATCACTGACACACATTCTCAAACCTAAGGTTTTCTCTCTTTTCCATAAGTTTAACAAAGACCCTTAAAAAAATTCAGCAACTGAAAACCCAAAGAAAATACTTTCGAATATTATAACCTATTAAACCCAAATGAAAAACTTGATCATTATAAGTATTTGTTTATGAGATTTGCCAAGTTGAGAAACACAAACTCTATGACTATAGCCCCAATAAATAATTAAAATGTCCACGAGTAAACTCTATAGCTCATACAAAACCATGATTTCAACAGTTAGCATATGTTAATTTCATAATCTGACTAATTCTTATAACTCTTGTTTTGTCTTTCTTCATGTTTTAGCCACTTTCACTTTGGAGCCATTCAAAAGATTTATAAGAAATTCATTATAAATTTTTATACTTTTCATATCTAATGTAATATCTAAAATTCGAAGCTTTTCAAATGGTAAATCTTGTTCTCCAAGATCAAAACCACAAGTCATGGAAAAGGATTGGGCAACTTCGTTGTTTAGGCCCATACTTTTCCTTTTTTTCTTCTTTTTTTTCTTTTCCTCACTAAGTAGGATGTCTTATCCTCCATTCGAGAATCTCTCTTTCTTTCTAATAAAGTTTCTTGTTCTATTAAAAAAATAAATAAAGATGGAAATCATAAGTCATGAAATATTAGCCTACACACAATATTATTGCTTATATCATTTATACCTTTATTTCATTTCAGTCTATTAGGTGGCAAAAGGACAGTGATGAGACCCAAGAGTTTGAACCAGAAACACTCCAGAATAACCAAGTAAATATCAATGCATTCAAGATAATAAGCC
>JASKGM010077543.1:0-15140 GCA_034509205.1 Ceratonia siliqua
TTAATAACATATATAAATAATATATACAACAAAATAATAAATAATAAAACATTATAACTAATAATAAATGATAAAATAGTAAGTAAATATAACATTTTTTTATAAATATAAAATATAAATAATTAAATTGAAGAAAATTAAATTGAAGAAAATTATAATATATAAAAAATGTAATGTATAAATTATAACAAAATAATTGTATAATAACCAAAATAAAAATAATATTATAATGTAACAATAATTTTAAAAAAAAAAGCAGGGGTGCTTTAGAAAATTGCCTAAATTTGTCTAATTATGCTGTAATTTCCCTCTAGTCCTTTGGTTTTCTTTTTTGGGTTACAACAGAAACTTCGCTACATATCCCTTTTTTTGTAGGGCAAATTCTTCTCTTCTACTGTCACCATTAGTCTACCAAGTGTAATTTTAATTTATATATTTTTTACATCTTTTTTAACATTCAAAATGACCTTTCATTATAGTTTCATTTCATGAAAACTCGTGACTTTTGTTAGGGCCATTTTTCTTGAACAAGAGAAAGGGTCACTTGAATATTAGAAAAAGAAAAAAATTAAATTACTGTTTTGGTCTTTAAAAAAATTTAAAAATTTCAATTTATTCATTGAAAGATTTTTCTTTCAACATAGTCACTCACAATGTGTATTCTATTAGCAAAATGACTATTCATATATATGTTGATATAGTTTAACTGAATACACACTTGATAACTTATGTGACTTAACATTATGATCATTTTTATTAATGGAATTTACATTTAAGGATTAAATTGAAAGAAAAAATCTTTTGAGGACCAAAACTTATTATAAAAAATTTTCAAGTACCAAAATGGTATTTCAGTATAAAAAAAGGACCTACTAAACAACTGTTGGCAAATCTAAATAATATTATTGTAACCAAAATTAGTGCTAGTCCAAGCCATTAAAGATATCTAGTAATGAGAAATTTAGATAGTTTGTAAAAGGTACTTAATTCAAATTTCTGTACCATTACGTTATTAAATAAAAAAAAATTAAGCTAGTCCTTTAACAATTTCAAGAGACCACACACTGTTATTGGCTCCCCCAACTAATAATAGGTGCAAAGATATGAAAACTGACAAATGTTACAAATCAAAAGGTGTAGAAGGGTTTATTACATTATTTATGCTCAACAATAGAACAATGAATTATGTAGAGAAGACAATCTAAGCAAGCTTCCTTCATGGCCAATCAATTGCAATACCTAGGCTTCTCAGTCTCTTTTCAAAAAACCAGTTAAAGACACAAAAATGAGGAAACCACAGTCTCTTTCTTTTGTTATCCATTTTTGTGAAATCTAGAACTGTTTTATTTTATTTCCTAAACCAACTGTTGAGTCATGACCGAGATTGAGTATTATCTTATCTCCATGATTCCAGCTGTGTTTCCTTATTAATTAGGAGTTAATTAGGTTTCCTTTTTTATAGATTCCAAGTTTAGTATTTATGCTAATTTCTAGGGGAAAGGTCAAATGAATTAAGTTGCCTATCCTATTTATTTGTACATGTCTTGTTCATTCAGATCAATGAGAATTATCAATATTTATTCTCAAAATTTCTTATGGTATGAAAGCAACCTTTGATCCTTCCAATTTTCTAAACCAAAACCATTCATGGTCAAGTACGGTATGGCCACCAATTAGAGCACCATCTCTGACGCCACCTTTGGTCCATCCTCATCCACTCCCAGTGGCCATGGAGTCTTTAACAGTCTCTCTATCCCCATCTGTGTTGATGTTTATTTTTGGAAAAAGGAAAAGATGACTACATCACAGGGGTTGCCAAACAACCACAAAAGGAAGATCTAACTTTTCAGACATGGAAATATGAAAATAACATGGTAATGTCATGGCTAATCAATACCATGGAGAATGAGATAGGACAAAACTTTATGTCCTATGGTTTAGCCAAAGAAATATAGGATGCAGCGAAGGAGACCTACTCTGATAGGGATAAGACTGCAACATTATTGGAGATTAAGAGTAGTCTCTATAACTTACACCAAGGTGATTCCTCTATTACTTAATACTACAATGTCCTAACTCGTTTATGGCAACAATTTTAGTCTACATGTGTTGTACAGTCAGCAGATTATTTTCCCTAAAATTAGTTTGATTTGTCTCCGGTAATTATTCTAAATTGTCTCCTGTAATTACTTTGATTTATTAGCTTTTATAAGGCTATTAATATGTAATTATAGGGATGTAATTAGGAAATATTTTAGGCTAATTTTGTATGCTGTAATTTAGGATTCTTTGACTGTATGTGTAATATCGTCTTTTGTTTTGAGGCATTGAAATAAATACCTGAAATTGTGTCATGGTATCAGAGCCACTTAGATTAATTCTCCCTAGATATTGTTGAGTGTTCCTTTTCATTTGCTCTCTTGGGTGGGTGTCATGGATTTAGTTAGAAATTCACTGTGGTTCCAGTTTTCAGCTAGGTGATTCTCGATGATTCTTCTTAGTGATTCAAGACTTTGTTTCTTGGAGCTTCTCAATTGCATTTCGTAGTACTTCTCGGTGTGGGATCTCTTAGTTCTGGTTGTCGGCATCTTTTGGTGTCTCTCGACATCTTCTGGTATTTCTCGTATTTCCCAGTGTTTTTGGAGTTTCTTATCGCAGTTTTTCTCAATTTCTGTGCTCCTCGTAGGTGCTTTAGTTTCTCTCGGCATAGGAACCTCTCTGTGCTTGGTATTTCTCTCATACCCTCTTCGTGTTTCTTGGGTAATTTGGGTGTATCGTGTATACTGTGAAGTGCAGAATGTTTGAGGGTGGCAATTGTTGTTTAATTTTTTGGTTGTTAGCTGGTGGGCTTGTTTATTTTGGATTATTGGGCCTTTACATTGGTTGGGCTCTTTATATAATTCTGGTGGACTTGTTCAATTGGGATTAGTGGGCCTTTTACTAGTTGGGATGTGGCAAATTATTTTTCTGGGCTGATTGTTTATCATTTCTTGGTTAGTTTGTTGAATTGAGACAATTAACATGGCCAAAGACAAAATAAATTTTATGGTCCGATTTAATTGGAAAAATTATGCAAGTTGAGAATTTCAATTTATAATGTTTATCAAAAGAAAAGAATTATGGAGTTATTTGGATGGATCTTCCAATCCTCCCACTGATGATCTTAAGAGACATGATCAATGGGGAAGCAAGGATGCCATAATTGTTTCTTGGCTTCTAGGTTCTGTTGAACCACATATGGTTAATAATCTTTGCTCATTCACTATTGCTAAGGATATATGGAATTATCTTAAAAGAATTTATTATCAAGATAATTCTGCACAAAAAATTTCAACTGAAGTTGGAAATTGGTAAAATATTTCAGGGGAGTCAATCCATTGAATAATTTTACACCTAATTTATGAATTTTTGGAGTGATTATTCTAGGATCGTGCAGTCTAAAGTTCTTAGAGAAGCTCTTGCTGCTTTGCAAGAAGTTCATTTTGAGACTCAACGGATCAATTTTTGATGAAGCTACGACCTGAGTTTGAAAGTGTTCATGCTGGATTGATAAACAAAGACCTAGTACCCTCTTTGAATGTCTATTTAAGGGAACTTTTGCATGAGGAACAACGTCTTGCTTGCGAGCATGGCATCGCTTTGACTAAAGTTAGTCAATATGCCCTATGTTGCTCAAGTGAGGGACAATGTTTGAAACCGTGTTATCATTACAAGGATTTTGGGTATATTGTGAAATATTGCAATAAGAAAGTTTATAATTATTGCAAGAAGGAGGGCCATATTATTGCGGATTGTCATGTGCGCCCTCAGAATTATACAACCTTTGTTTCTCATAACACTGTTAAGTTTAATATGGTCACTACTCCTACGGGTCCACTTGCTGCTCCTGGGTCCTCTTCCACTGTAATTATACCCGAGTAGGTTCAACAGATGATTGTTATTGTTTTTACTCTATTTGCTCTTGGTCTCCAGGGTAAGCTATCTTTTTCGACCCTTCCTTGGTTTATTGACTTTGGTGCTTCAAACTATATGACTGGTGATCCAGCACCTTTACATGATATTCGTAAGTATGATGGACCACAACATATTATGGCCGCCAATAGTAGTATACTTCCCATTACTGAGGTTGGCAAGTTGGGATCCGTATTTTCCAATGTTTTTGTGTCTCTTGAATTATCTTCCAATTTGATTTTTGTTGGCCAATTGTTAGAAGATAACTATACTATCCATTTTGATAATACTGGTTATTATGTACATGATCCAACATCAAGGTAAGTGATCGTGAAGGGTCCTAAAGTGGGATGTTTGTTTCCTCTTCAATCGTATTCTATACCTAATTCTCTTTCTTTTGGTTGTACTGGTACTGTTAATAATAACCATATTTTGCATAAGAAATTAGGATATCCAAATTCTGTTATTTTGTAGCATCTTATGAAACATGGCTCTTTGAATAATACAAATGTTGTTTCTTCGACCTCTGATTGTGCTTCATGTAAACTTCGTAAAAGTAAAGTATTACCTTTTCTTTTAGAAGGTAGCCATGCTTCCCAATGTTTTGAAATTATTCACTCTGATGTTTGGGGAATGAGTCATGTTCTTTCAAATGCTCAGTATCGATATTTTTTGACCTTTATTGATGATTATAGTTGGTTTACTTAGGTATATTTCCTTCGTTTCAAATCTTAAGTGTTTTTTACTTTTCAAGCTTTTGTTGCCTATGTGGAAACACAATTTTATGCCTGTATTAAGATTTTACGCATTGATTATAGAGGAGAATATATGTCTCATGATTTTTACAATTTTCTTCAAAAGAAAGGTATTATTTCTCAACGATCTTGTCTTTACACTACTCAGCAAAATGGTGATGTCAAGCGTAAGAATCGCCATCTTTTAGATGTTGTTCGCACCCTATTAATTGAATCTTCTGTTCCCCTTCGGTTTTGGG
This sequence comes from Ceratonia siliqua, assembly GCA_034509205.1. Classification (NCBI taxonomy): domain Eukaryota; kingdom Viridiplantae; phylum Streptophyta; class Magnoliopsida; order Fabales; family Fabaceae; genus Ceratonia; species Ceratonia siliqua. The sequence goes on from JASKGM010077543.1 coordinate 4,946, forward strand.
TAAAAGCCCTCTCTATTACTGTTTATTTGATTAATCATCTTCATTCTTAGACTTTGCAGTTCGACTCTCTTCATTTTTGCTTGTTTGGCATTTCCCCAGATTATCACTCTCTTCATGGTTTCGAGTCTATCTGTTTTGTTCACTTGCCTCTTCATGAATGTCACAAACTTGCCGCTCAAGTCGTTCAATGTGCTTTTCTTTACTATAGTAATGCTCATAAAGGTTTTGTGCGTTATAATGGATATGCTGATAAACTTCGTATTTCTCGCAATATAGCTTTCTTTGATCATTGGTATTATTTTCCTGGTCATACTTATCATGTTCCTTCTGCTGGTTTACTTCCTTCTTTTTATGATTGCTCTAGTTTTGTCAGTCGTTTTACCGCAAGTGTGGTGTATCAGCGTCACCACCTCCTGCCTCTTTCGTCATCTGCATTGTCGTATGATCCTGAGTCTCTTGTACCTCACGATTTTTTAGAATTTCTTAGCGCTCGAACAGGTATGGATTCCCTACTATTGCTCTTTAGGTCACTATAGATACTACTTTTGTTTTTGAGTCTTATTCTCAAGCTTTTATGCATGAGTGTTGGCGATAAGCTATGCATGAGGAACTTCAGACCCTTCAAGATAATCACACATGGGACATTGTTTTGTGCTCGTCAGGAGTCAAGCCATTGTTTTGTGCTCGTCAGGAGTCAAGCCAATAGGGAGTAAATGGGTATACACTATCAAACTATGTGTCGATGGTTTTATTGATCATTATAAAGCATGTTTAGTGGCTTTTCGAAACTATTAGCCATATGGTCTTGAATATGAGGAGATATTTGCACCTATTGCTAAAATGATTACTATTAACACTACTATGGCTATTGCCACATCAAAAGGGTCCCTTCATATGATAAATGTGAAGAATGCATTTTTACATGGAGACTTGAAAGAAGAAATCTTTATGACTCCTCCTCCTGGTCTTTCTCCTACCTTTTTTATTGAGGTTTGTTGCTTAAAGTGCTCTTTATATGGTTCAAAGCAGGACCATTGGCGTGGTTTGAAAAGTTTCGTGGCATTCCCTGTTACTTAGAGCAAGTATAACTCCTCACTTTTTCTTCATTAGAATACTATTGGATTTGTCACTCTTCTTGTCTATGTTGATGACATTGTGATCACTGGCTCTGATTCACAACTGATTATACAACTCAAACAGCATCTCCAGACCTCATTTCATATGAAAGATCTTGGTTCTCTATAGTATTTTCTTAGTCTTGAGGTTCAACAACATCTCAATGGGATCTTCTTACATCGGCATAAATATACCCAAGAGCTTCTTTCCTTAGCCAGGCTTCAGGATTGTAATTTGGCTCTTACTCTTATGAAGGTCAATTTGAAACTTCACCAAGATAGTGGTGATCCTTTATCTGATCCATCCCTGTATTAGCAACTAGTGAGGAGTCTCAATTATTTGACTATTACCAATCCTGACATCTCGTTTGTAGTTCAACAGGCCAGTTAATTTATGTAAACTCCTTGTCAGTCTCATTTGGCTGTTATCTGTTGTCTTATTCACTATCTTAAGGGAACCTTTGGTAGTGGAGCTCATTTTTGGTACTCTTGAAAGTATAGTACTCATTCCATTAGATCTGTACCACATGGCACATTTTTGGTCCAAAAGTACTAAACTTTTTTCCCTGGTCGTGGGTTATTCTTTCCATCTAGAACTCTTGTTAGTTGGTTGGTTATAATGATGCTGATTGGGCTGGGTGTTCGATAACTCGCTGTTCTATTATGGTTGGTGTATGTTTCTTGGTAATGCTCTTATCTGTTGGATCAGTAAGAAGCAAGATCGAGTCTTTAAATCATCCACCGAGTCTGAATATTGAGCCATGATAGCTGCTTGCTTTGATATTATCTGGCTTCGCGGTTTATTGAGTGAACTTGGTATTTCCTAAGTTACCCATACTTCTCTTCATGCTAATAATACAAGTGCTATTCAGAGCACTATGAATCCTATTTTTCATGGACGCACCAAACATATTGATGTTGATTGTCATTTCATTCGTGAAGCACTCTATTGTTAGGATCTTGTTCTTCCTCATATTTCCATAGAACATCAAACCATCAAAATTTTTACTAAAGCTCCATCGTCTTCAGTTTTTGATTGACAAATTTATGATTCTTGATTGATTAGCATCAATTTGAGGGGGGGTGTTAGTCTACATGTGTTGTACAATCGGCAAATTATTTCTCTATAATTAGTTTGATTTGTCTCCTGTAATTAGTCTAAATTATTTCTTGTAATTACCTTGATTTATTAGCTTTTATAGGGCTATTATTATGTAATTATAGGGGTGTATTTAAGGAAGATTTTAGGCTAATTTTTGGATTTTTTTAACTATATATGTAATATCGGTCCTCTATTTTGAGGCATTGAAATCAATACCTGAAATTGAGTCAACAATTAGATGTTTTTGAAGAGATAACATGGGATTGTTCAGAAGATGCTGTAAAGTACAAGATAGTAGAAAGAGACTGAGTGACAAAGTATCTATTAGGCCTAAACAAAAAACTGGATGAAGTTCATGTAAGGGTAAAGAAGCTTATGATGGGAGGATCAAGTACTTCCAACATCTCTACAAATGTAGAAGGCTCAGCTTTTGCTGCCAGAAGAGTGAACACTAGTGACAATCATGCTCGCAAAGGGAGACCTTAGTGTAACCATTGTCGCAACCCTGGTCACTACAAAGAAATCTATTGGAAAATCCACAGGAAACTAGTAGATTGAAACCCAACAAGTATACACATGACAAGGAGACCTATGATTTTACTATTACTTCAGAGAACAAACAAAATTATGAACCATCCCCATTCAACAAAGAACAAATTGATCTCTTGTAGAAAATGTTCAGTAATCTGCAATCTTCATTTACTCCTTCCATTGTTAGCACTAGCACAGTTGCTCAAAAAGGTAATTTTCTAAGTGCTTTAAAGGTAAAAAATTCCTGAATCATTGACTTTGGCACCTCTAATCACATGACTGGGAATGCATCATTATTTCATAGATATAGTCCATGTTCTGAGGACTGTAGAGTAATAATTGCTCATGTCACACTCTCCTCAGTGGCTGATACTGGATAAGTTATTATTTCAAAAAATATTACCTTGAAATCAATACTATATGTTCCCAACTTAACTTATAATCTTGTATCTATGAGCAAGCTTACTCGGGACATGAATTGTGTTGCTAAATTCTTTCCTACACATTGCGAATTTTAGGAGGTGTAGAAAAACTCGGGGAGGAGTAGAAATTTTGGTGCATTGGCAGGACCTTTCTCCAGCATATGCCACATGGGAAGAATTTGAGGCATTTAAGGCACAATTTCCTTATTTTATCCTTGCGGACAAGGATGCTTTAATGGTGGATGGACTTGTTAGCCCCCAATTAAGCATGTCTATGTTAGAAAAGGGTATAAATAAATATGGAAGAGTAACTCAAATCATAAGTCCGGGAAGGAAATACTAGGGGGAGCAGATTTGCAGGAAGAAGAGGAGATTTGATTGCCGTTGTCAATGAGCATGGTTCTTAATTATTGTAGGAAATCTTGAAATTAGGAGAATTAGATTTTGGGGATGCATTTTTGGCAGGGAATTAATTAGCAAGGATTCATTATAAGGATCCTAGTTTGGGATTTATGTTTTTTTTTTCAATTTGAATTATTTTCTTTTCCATTGTAAGGATGATTTCCTTTTCTATTGTAAGACCCTTGAGATTATTTATGGTATGTTATCCTATGAATAAAGTATCAAATAATCTACACCTCAACTCAGTGTTGAATTCAGGAGGCCTAGGCACCTCGAATTGCCTACCAAAGAGGTTAGGATCTCTCAAAGTATTCTAGGTCTGTTCTTTATCATTCAAGATAGGGAAGTTGCGTAAGACTGACCCAGGGGCTTTGCCAGTAACCAAGTATTACACTGGGTCAGCCTCTAAGAAATGCAACACATTCTCAAGGTAAACACTTTATCTCAATAAATTTGATATACTTTATTTCTTACAAATTCTTCTCTTGGATTGACCAGCTTGAACTTAATGCACCTAGTGTAAATATGTTGGCTGCTTGGTCACCTATTGCACCAACCATTATCTCTAGTAAAATGGAGGTTGCAAGGAGAGTCAAGTACAATGTAGACTCTGGAACTTCTATGTCTTGTCCACATGACACTGGGACAACAATTTATGTAAAAGCCACTCACTCAAGTTGGTCTTCTACAGCTATTAAGTCAGCACTCATGACCACAAGCACGGAGAAAAATATGCTATTTGAAATTTTTTGTGTACTTCCTTAGGTTTTCTTCTCTCTTCTAATCTTTTTTTTTTTGAACTCAATGTAGCATTTGTTATTCCCTAAAAGCCTAGGTTTTCTATTCCCTTATAATCTTATTTCTTTTCTTAAACTCAATGCAGCATATGCTATGGACCCCAAAAAGCATGAATTTGCTTATGGGTCTGGTCTTGTTAATCCTGTGAAAGCAGTGGATTATGGGCTAGTTTTCAATGCTTGGCAAATTATATTGACTTTCTCTGCAAGCAAGGCTACAACTCTACCACATTGAGACTAATTTCTAATAATAGTAGTGTTTGTAAAAGAAGCAAACTAGGAAGAGCATGGAATCTAAATTACCCCACTCTTAGTTACAGTAGAAGATGGCCATGAGATCAAGGCCAATTTTCTAAGGACTGTTACTAATGTTGGTCCCAATAACTCAACCTATGAAGATATCCTAGATATGCCAAACTTGCTCAAAGTAATAGTAAAGCCATCCACTCTTTCCTTCTCTACTGTTGTGGAGAAGAAAAAACCTTCACTGTGAAAGTCAGGGGACCAAAGATATCTCAGGTGCCAATCATGTCAGGTTCCATAACTTGGAAACATGGAATGCATGAAGTTCGAACCCCACTTGTAGTCTACACAGTGCTACCATGGGTTTTTAAGAATAAACCTATATAGTTCCAAAGAATCATGATCTACGTTATAAATACAAGCCCATAAATTACACATAATATAATTCTTTGTTAAAAAACATAGCAATTGGGCCACACTTAGCATATTTCCAAGATAGGGCTGTGGTATGTCTGCAAAGGAGTATTCAACAACAATAAAAAATATTTCCCCTTTGATCTTTTTCTACACATACAATTTCTCATTACTTGCAAATAGTAAATGTGTTTAATAAACTATCATCTTTATTCAAGTATCCTAAATACATGTCCATGTTTTGTACGTAGTATTGAAGATATCAGGAGACATCCAAGGCATATAGAGGCATAAGATTCCTTCAATTGATTCATTATTATAAAAGAAATCAAGAGGCATCTAGGATATCTAGGGGCATAAAATGCCTTTGGTTCTCTAGTATTTAATACCACCAAAAAAAATGAGAATTTCACTTTCATTAATTTTTAACTCTCAATGATGAATAATTTGGTCACAACTTTCCTATATTTAAATAGTGCCATAAAGGGATTTCTTCCATTGAAAAATGAAAAATTTGCAAAGGTTTACCATTTTCACAAATTGTATTCCTTAGTTTGTTGCTTGGTGCATACTTCTATACCACTTCCTTAGTCATGATGGAGACTATGAAATATGGTTTCTTGCTTTAACATACAACAATTATTATTCTTTTATATTAGTGTTGTAAAAATCTTTTGATTCGTGATCTAAATCGAATGACATGACTCAATTCCTTTGGCCATAATAAATCTATAAGGGTCTGTTTGGATAGAGATGAAATGAGGAAAATAGACTTTTTGAGACATTTCTTTGTTGGAGACTTTTTAGTAAAGAATGAAAAAAACCAATCAATTTTTGGTTTAGGAGTATTGGAATCATTTCTAGAATTGAGGGTTGTGAATTCAAATTCCAGTGGGAATCAAATCAACCAAAAAGTAAAAGTTAATTCTCTAAAATCTTTCACTCTTCATATCTCTAAAATGTTGCTATCTAATGCAGATAATGATTGCATATGAGCTTCCCTAAGTATATGGTTTATGAATTTGGAGCCTTTAATCACATGAATTTTCATTCTATTTTGTTTGATTCTCTCAACCCATTTGCATGCTTATCTATATCCAAACTGTTAAAGGATCTATTTTGTTTGCCACTCATCTAGGTTCACTTGAAACCAACATCAGTTAACACACACACATTGTAGATGCTGATGTGACTGGTTGTAAAGGGTTGTTACTGTTTAGTTAATTAAGTGTGTTTTGTTTAGCTACCTTTTAGGTGCCAAAATCTTGTGTTTAAAATTGAATTTTTAGCTCTAAGCATGTTATATTCTGATGTCATGTTAGATATTTTGTGGCTTGTGGTTCTATGCTATATATATATATATATATATATGTGTGTGTGTGTGTGTGTGTGTGTGTGTGTGTGTGTGTGTGTGTGTGTGTGTGTGTATGTATTGTTGATGTATGAATATATTAGACACTTTTTTCTTCTCTCATTCTCTCGGGTCCTTTATAATTTCTTTCTCAAAACCTTAAATCATACTCTTAATCGCTCATTTCTTGTTTAATTTAAGCCTACAAGTGGTATCAGAGCCGAGTTCCTCTCTTAACCCTTAACCCTGTGAAAATTTCATTGTTCATTCATCATTCTCTTACCAGATATGGCTTCATCTAGTATCCTTCAACCCCAGTCTTTAATGGCCAAAGTTATGCCATGTGGAGTGTAAGAATGAAAGCTTATTGAGTGATTGTTCTCTTTGGAAATGGTGGATGTAGGTTATGTCCCTACACCCTTCCCAATAACTCCACACTTGCTCAAATGAAAAAGCATGAGGAAGATGTTGCAAAGCTTGGCAGCTCTCAGCATTCTACATTTGGTAGTGAATGAGGAGGTTTTCAGTTGAATTATGGCTTATGAATTTGCTAAAGAAGCTTAGGATAAACTTATAGATGAGTTCCAAGGCCAATGAGGATAAGGAGAATGCAAGTTCTCAACCTAAGAAGGGAGTTTGAAGCTTTAAGAATGAAGGAAGCTGAAATTATTAAGGAGTTTGTTGATTGATTGATGAAAGTAGTGAATCAAATAAAGCTACTAGGGGAGGAGTTAACTGATAAGAGAGTAGTAGAGAAAGTGTAGGTGAGCCTCCTAGAAAGATTTGAAGCTAAAATCTGTTCCTTGAAGGATTCTACGGATTTTTCTAAGATCACACTCTCAGAATTGGTAAACGCTCTTCAAGCAACTGAGCATATGAGGTCTCTGAGAATGAAGGAAGGTTAAGAAGGTGCTTTTGTTGCTAAAAACAAAAACAAGGGTTAGGAAAAATAATACTACTAAGAAGCAAAATACAAAGAAGAAAATGAAGAACCAAAAAGAAAATGGGAGCAAGAATGGAGAGAAGAAGGGTGGTGGAAAATTTCATCCTTGTCCCAACTGTAAAAACCAAATCATCAAGCCAAGAACAACTGGTTTAAGCCTTATATCCAATGCAGGCATTGTAACCAATTTGGGCATATAGAGAAGGTTTGTAAAGTGAAAAAATACTAACAAAACTAGCTGGCTCAGTCTGTTGAAGAGTAACTGGAGCAGGAAGAAAATTTCTTTATTGCTACTTGTTATGCAACAGAAAATCCTAAGGTTGTGTGGCTTATTGACAGTAGTTGTACCCATCACATGATATATGATGAATATAAATTTAAGCAACTGGACAAGACATATAATTTAAGAGTTTGAATGGGCAATGGAGAGTATGTCAAATTTGGAGGAAAAGGAGTTGTAGCAGTAGACACTCCAAAAGGTATAAAATTGATCTCTAATGTCCTTTTTGTTCCATATATCAGTCATAATTTGCTAAGTATCAGTCAAATGCTTGAGAATAACTATACACTGCAATATAAAAATAAATCCTGCGTTATATAGGTTGCCAATGGTGATGAATTAATATATGTTAGAATGAAAAACAAGAACTTTTCTGTTGATTGGAACCAATTTGAAAATTTTGCTTTGACTAGCCCAGTATATGACTCCTTATATGGCATCAAATATTAGGTCACTTTAACTATGTGGCCTTGAAGAACCTAAGCAAAACAAAGTATGTGTTAAATATGCCCTCTGTTAGTATAAAACCCAAAATATGTGAAACTGGTCAATTGGGGAAGCAAACCAGGTAGACATTTCCAAAAAATCTTACTTGGATGGCTTTTAAAAATTAAAATTAGTTCATACATATGTGTGTGGACCTATGGGAACTGAACCACTCAATGGAAGTAAGTATTTTATCTTGTTCATTGATGATTACAATAGGATGTGTTGGGTGTACTTCATGAAGCAGAAGTCAAAAGTTATGTCTATATTTAAGAGATTCAAGGCCTGAATTTGAGAATCAATGTGATTGTAGGATCAAAGGTCTCAGATCTGACAATGGATCTGAGTATTGCTTATATTAGTTTACTTTGTTTTGTGAAAAGAAGGGTATGCATCATTAATTTACTGTCACATACACCCCACAATAGAAAGGTGCGTGTGAGAGGAAAAATAGGATAGTAATGAGTATGGCTAGCTTGTTACTAGATAAGAAGCTTCCAAAGTTGTTCTGGGCTGAAACAATTAATACTACTGTGTATTTGCAAAACAGCTTCCTATAAAAGCCTTAAAAAGAAAAACTCCCCATGAAGTGTGGACTAAAGAGGTGCCTTCAATTTATCATTTCAAAGTTTTTGGTAGTGTCTGCTATGCTTCTATACCAGCTGTAAAGAGACATAAACTTGATTCAAGGGCTGAAGTAGGAGTGTTTGTTGGTTATAACAATATAACCAAAGGCTACATAATCTATAAGACTGGCAAAGTGAATGTGTGCAGAGATGTCATTTTCAATGAAAATGCCACTTGGGATTGGGAGAATAATGAAATTCATGAGTTCAAGCCCGGTGAACCTGCTAAATGAAGAAGAAGTAATTGGAGATGAAGTGGATCATGTTTTAGTATGAGGCATCAGACCACTTAGTAATGTGTATGAAAGGTGTAATATGGGGCTTATGGAACCATCATGCTATGAGGAAGCAGTGAAAGATGATAATTGGAGAAAGGCTATGGAAGTGGAAATAAAGATGATTGAAAAAAATCAGACATGACAGCTGGTTGAGAGACCATCCAACAAGAATGTAATTGGTGTTAGGTGGGTCTATAAAACAAAGTTTAATGCAGATCGCTCAATAAATAAATTTAAAGCAAGGTTAGTTATGAAAAGATATACTCAACAAGGTGTGGATTTTTTTGATACCTATGTCCTAATTGCCAGATTTGACACTATAAGACTTTTCTTGGCCTTGGCTGCACAAAATAGTTAGAGTATCATTTGGATGTGAGGTCTGTTCTTTTGAATGGTTATCCTTAAGAGGAGATTTTCTTTGAACAACCTTCTGGTTTTTAAAGAAAAGGTAAACAAGACAAGGTGATTTTGCTTAAAAATGCTCTTTATGGCTTGAAGCAAGCCCCAACGTCTTGGTATAGCAGGATAGATGACCATTTAAGAAGCCGCCTAGAATTCAAAATGAGTCTTAGTGAGGCAACTCTATATGTGCAGTAGATTGAAGGGAAGTTTTTTATAGTCTCCTTGTATGTAGATGATATGTTATTGATTGGCAGTGATGTAAACTTGGTAAAAAAATTTAAACAACAAATGCAAAAGGAGTTTGAGATGACATATTTGGGAAAGATGAGTCATTTTCTTGGATTAGAAGTGCATCAATTTGGAAAATGAATTTTTATAAATCAAAGATGCTATGCTAATGAACTATTCAAGAGGTTTTGTATGGAGAACTCCAATCTAGTATAAACACCCTTAATGCAGAATGTCAAATTGATGAAGAAAGATGCAGCAGAGAAAATAGATCCTAAAACTTACAAAAGCTTGATTGGATGTTTACTATATCTCCCCTTCTCTAGGCCATTTGTTGCCAGTCTATTGTCTAGATTTATGCATGCACCAAGTAAATTGCATTTTAAGGCTGCTAAAAGGACACTAAGGTATGTGAAAGGAACTGCTGATCATGGAATAATGTATGAAGCTAGCGAGAAGTGTCAATTACTTGGTTATGCAGATAGTGATTGGGGAGTATTAAATTTCTGTGGTGGCCTAACTCCTCCTCACAAAAGCGCCTTGTGAGGGGAGGGATGCCTCCCACTTATATACAA
>JASKGM010077554.1:0-11515 GCA_034509205.1 Ceratonia siliqua
TCTGTAGCGGCTTCGTGACTATTGTCTGTTCTATTGGAGGCTAAGCTCATTTGACTTAAGCTCCTAGCTCTATGGCTATATATATGTATATATATATATATATATATATATATATATAATCTATTATTTATACCATATATAAAATTTGGGTATGTAATTTAATTTTTTGTCTAATGTCTATTAATTAATGACACAATTTATATACATATATTATTTATATAAAAAAATTTAGTTAATTGATAGATAACAAATTCTTAATATTTTACACACTATCATATAAATCCTTCTTAAATTGTTAAAGTTATAATTTTATATTTTTTAGATGTTAAAATTTTATGTTTGGTTATGTACCTAAAATTAGTGTAATTCTGTATTATTTTGATTTTTTACACACTTCCATATAAATTCTTTTAAATTATTGAGATTAATAATTTGTTGTTTTTTATATGTCAAAGTTCAATGTTTAGTTATATATTTAGAATATAATATTCATGTATCTAAATGTGTGATTCATGTATGGTGTATTATAATTAGTAAACTTTTTAAATTGTTGAAAGTAGTAATTTGACATTTTATCAATGTTAAAATTCAATGCTTAGTTATATTTATGTAACTATTTGTGTGTTGATTAGTAATTCATGTAACTGGATGTTAGGCTCATTTGTACTTATAAATACCATTGTATTTGTTGATTTGAAATAAGTCAACAAATTCAATCAAGAAATAAATAAAATATGAATTGAAGAGATTTTCTCTAAGAAATTCATACTCTTCATTCTTCCTCAACGCAAAGCGATATTAGAGTATAGAAAAAAAGAACAAGAAAAATGTAAATGAAATACCAATTAATTGCAGTTAGATATTAAAAAGGTCACTTAATGTATTTGGTGATATATGCATGAAGAAATTTCGTCAAGTGAATACTATCATTTTTTTTCTAATTCATTAAACTTTAATTATCTCTTTACTTATTTTCTTATTCATGTTTTATGTTTATATTTTCTATCTAATTAAATTATTATTTAGTTATCTGTAAAACTTAGTAATACGTGAAGTAATTGTATTAAGTGGAGACTTTTTATTTTCTTTAATTTTTTAATTAATTAGACTCTAATTATCTCTAGCTATCTTTTTATTTATTTATGTTAATTTTATTATTAAATTATTGTTTAGTTATGTCTAAAAAGTGGTGATGAGTGTTCTTTCTTTTATTATGTTTAATTATCTCTAAAAATTTTATGTAAATGTGATCAAAATTCATATTGTATTTAATTATCTATTTAGTTTTGTGTACAAATTATGAGTGTTATTTTAGTTAAGTCAAGTGAATGTACTCTTTATTTTCTTATTTTTTTAATTAATTGAGCACTAATTATTATTTTTTAGTTATCATCGTTTTTTAACTATTAATATTTAGAGAAATAAAGTTATAAATTGAAAGGATGTTTCTTAATAGGTGGTTGTTATCCTACCATCTCAAAAATGAGGTTGTAGGGCTACATTCACTCTTACTTTTTGTAATTTTTTAGTTTTTTTTTTTAAATTAATAGGATGTTTCTTATGTCATATATTTTTATGAGGATTTTTAAATGTTTTTGGTATTTTTTTTTAGAATTTTTTACTACATAAGTTTAAAAATTATTGTTGAATAAATAGTATCTGGAGTGAAAAAAATTTCAAAAAAATCTAAAAACATTTCAATTTTTTTTAAAATAAATATATAACATAAGAAACACCTCATTAACTCTATATAGTAAAAAAAACCTAAAAAATACAAAAAGTAAAGGGATGTAGGCAGCCCTACAGTACCATTTTTTGAGGCGGGTAGCATCCCCAATGATTCTCCATATATAACAAGATTATGAGGATTTACATTCCAACTCAGCCTCCAACAAAAAAGAAAACAAAGGACAGATCCATGGAAACATATAATCCTATTCTGCCAATATATGATGAGGATGTACGTGAGCATGCTCGGTGCTGGAGTCCAACATCAAGAGAATAGATGGAAATCGACTTCTCTAAAGTGATCAACTATGTACTGAGTAATCTACAAAACTACAGCGCTTTATTTTTATGAATAGGGTAACGTGGAATGACAATTATAAGAGATTAACCCACAGCAGAAATGGTTATTCTCCAAGAATTGGTTCTCCCCTTTTCTTCTGTAATCCACACAAGTTTGAACTAAGTTAGGGATCAAGAATTCAAGTACTGTAAGACAGAGACGCAGAGAAGAATGCAACGAGAATCAGAAATGAGAGTTTATTTCTCAGTAAACAACTCAGTTACAAAAGAAGCTATTTATAGCTTATAATTGGTCACTCTTTATTTTCTTTAATTTTTTTCTAATTAACTAAACTATAATTATCTGTTTAGTTATCTTCTTATTTATCTTTTGTTTTCAATTTTTTATTATTCAATTATTATTTAGTTACTTCTAAAAAGTGATGAGTTTTCTTTCTTTCGTTGTGTTTATTAATTACCTCTAAACATTTTGATGTAAATGTGATCAAAATTCATATTTTATTTATTTATCTATTTAGTTTCATGTAAAAATTATGAGTGTTATTGGTTAAGTCAAGTGAATGTCCTCTTTATTTTCTTATTATTCTTTAATTAATTGAGCACTAATTATTTTTTTAGTTATCGTCTTTTTTTTAATTATTAATATTTAGAGAAACAAAGTAATAAATTGAAAGGCTGATATTTCTTAATAACTTCTCCACATAGAACAAGATTATGAGGATTTACATTCCAACTCAGTCTCCAACAAAAAAGAAACAAAGGACAGATTCAAACTTATGGATCAAGCACTAGAGAACCATATGCTTGTTTATGTGAAACATATATAGAATCCTATTCTGCCAATATATGCTGAGGATGTACATGAGCATGATCGGCGCTGGAATCCTATATCAAGAGAATAGATGGAAATCGACTTCTCTAAAGTGATCAATTACTGAGTAATCTACACGACTACAACGCTTGATTTTTATGAAGAGGGTAACGTGGAATGAAACACATGACAATTACAAGAGATTAATCCACAGCAGAGATGGTTATTCTCCAAGAATTAGTTCTCCCCTTTTCTTCTGTAACCCACACAAGTTTGAACTATCAGCTATAATATTCTGCTTAATCACATATAGTGATCTCCACTAAATGACGAATATTTGAAGAATTTTACCTAACTCTTTTTTTTTTTGGGGATAAATTCTTAAATAGAACTCATTTATAAAAAATTGATAAACTAAGCTAGTAATGAAGAGACATATGTACAGTTTTCATTGTCGACCTATAATTAGAACCCAAAAATTAGTTAGGAAGATCCGATTTACAAAATATTGTAAATCAAACCAATCATAAATAAACATGTAAATATGTAAATATGTAAGAAGTAAGATTCATTAATATTTGTCTCTTATATACATGTTTATTTATAATATGAGCATACCAAAGAAATTTTCTTAGATCCATCTTTAACACATATACATATATTTTATATTTAATTATGATTACCTTCATCTACCAAATTTGTAAACCAATCTGACTTAAAAACTTAAATAACCTCATATACCCTATCTCTCTCTATATATACACATTCAACACTAGCTAGAGAGTGCTTGTGAGAGTGAGTATACTTATTGAGTGTTATTGAGAGGGAAAGAAGGAGAGAAGACAATGGGGAAGGAGGCGCAGATACCGGGAGAGATGGAGACCCCTTCATTCGATGAGAGAATGAAAAGAGCTCAAAGAGCTGCCATGTCTGGAAGTTGGAAAACCTTCAAGGAAGTCTTTGAGGAAGACAAGAAAGGTCTGCTTGAGCGTTTCGACTTGTTTTGGAACACTCCCATCCATGTCACACATCGTTCTAAGGATCCAAAACTCTTGAGAGAAATGCTGGAAATGCTACCTGAAGACCGAAAGTGGGATGCTTTGAGGAAGGGGAATCGGGAGAAGAACACCGTTCTCCACGAGGTCATCATCAGCGAGAAGGTGGAGATGGCGGATGTCATATTCGACTTTGAAAAGAAGGTGCAGCTGCCGCCGGAGGAAGAGAACGATACACCAGAAGAAAAAGAAGAAAAGAAACGGCCACTGCTGGAGCTGAAAAACAAGCAAGGTGAAACCCCACTGTTCAGAGCTGCCAAGTGCGGTAACCTGAAGATGCTCAAACATGTGGCCACATATGCAGGGGATGATTTGCGAAGGCATCTTTGGGCCCAAAACCATAGTATTCTTCACTCTAGTGTAGTTGGCCACCATTTCGGTATGTCTCCCTCTTTCTCCTTAAGTACACCTTATTAACACGTAATATTTTTCTTAAATCGTATTTATATAATTTTATAATTAGCTTAATTTATACATTTTTTTAAATATGATCTATTTAAAAGTTTATATATAAAAGGAGAGTGGCAAATGAGTGGTTTTGGTTGGATATATGGTGAATAGTAATTTATTTAATTACTTTTTATTTATTATAATTTTGAAATGATGATTTCATTTTCGTTTGTGATTAGAGTCAATATGATTATTGAATATTAAGTGTAATGCGCAGATGTTGCTATTTGGATAATGATGAGAATGGACGAGAGTCTAGCTCTAGAAGAGAATAAGAAGGGGTATACATGTCTTCAACTACTTTGCAGAATGCCCAAGGTTTTTCGGAGCAAAGACCCCGTGGGAGGCTTGAATAACCTCATATATAACTGTACATTACTCTCTTCACATTTTTTTTAAAAATTTTTTTCTCGCAACTTCTCGTTCTTTCCCCGATCTCTATATATAAAAAATTTGTAAATAAAATAAGTATTTAATTTTAAAAACAAATTTTTAAGAAAATATTTATTAATAATTTTGTTAATATCTCTAATGAAAATTCTCACATGAAAGTCCTATAGGCTGATAATGTAAAGAGTAGACAAAGTACTTGGGTTTAAAATTTTATTTAATTACTAGTTTGGTGGTGATAAGGATCAAATTCTTCTTTTGACCCCTTGGTCATATTTAATTTATTATATGTCAAGAATCATTTCATTCTAAAAATTTATAAGTAATTTTGTTAATATCTTTACGAAAAATGCAATGCATTGGTTTAAGAGTGTTTGGTGTAATTCAAAAATATTATAGAATTAAAAAATGAAATTATTTTGAATAGTATCTTATATAACCTAAAAGCTATGAGAACATCACATATCACTAATTTTAGTTTTTGTTTTTCACTACTCGTTTAATTTTAGTAATTAAATGGCAATTATGCTTCACAAATGCACCATGTTCTTCATTTGTGGTCCAAATTGCCATCCCTCTTGTTCTTGGAATTATTTAACTAGGCGTTATGGCCTTCTGGACTTTATATATGCATGTGAACTCATTGCATTCAGCTTAGCAACTTGTTTGCTCACAAGTTAGGAGGATCGTTCTTAAATAGTTTTTTGGTTTTATGAACTTTTATAATAAAATTTACTTTTTTTTATTATAGATATTTTTAGAACTATAATTACTCTAGTTCATATATATTGGATCTAGTTCATATATATTGGATATCTTATATGAAATTTTCAACTTTTAGCCTTACGAACGTTATACATGTGTAGCATTCTGTATATCTTCTTCTGTTTTCGTAAGCAAGAATAGACATATACTATTGTAACAAGCAACATGTTTAAAGTATTAGTGCCCTTTGTACTTCTCAGAGACCAGAGCCAAGACCCCTTGGGAGGCTTCAACAGCCTCATATATTATCGTACATTATTACTGTCTTCACATCTCTTTTCCCCCCTTCTTATTGTATAGAACAACATGAATTCTTTTATGCTCTTTATCCAAAATCTGTACTTGAGTTTCTTGCATTTCTCAGACTAAATGAGTGGAGTTCATCATACTTTGACATCTAAAATATTTAAGCTATATATTAAGAGAAATTTCATAATGATTTCATTAATATTTCTAACAAAATACAATCTAAGATTGGTATTCATTCATTGGTTAATTATTTGGGTGTCAGTGCTTCCAGATGAATTAGGATATGAAATTGATGATGACGATCGCATTGAGTCGTATTATAGACAGAAGAGAGATTTAGAAAATGGCCAACAGGGCGATGCGAAGCCACCCATACCAGGTAGTAAATGTGCAAATGTAAAACAATTGTTTTTGTGCGAATGCAAATATATATATATCTCTGATCATGTTTAAAAAATTAACAAAATTGCAGCTATTTCAAGGATCAACTACGCTATTTGGAAACATCTACTAAAAGGTGCGAACTTTGTTAATAAATCAATGCACTCATTTGATCACTGCATGAATAATTATAAAGTATTGTTATTGGTTTTCATTTGATATGTGAGTTATTAACATTAGTAACTAAAATTTCTTTTATGTTTGACTTGTGTCTGTTATTATATATATGCATGCTTGACCAAATGAGCACTAGCAGTATCCTATGGACCGATTCACAAAGTTTGGGAAAAAAAGAAGCAGCATAAGTTAGCAGAGCGTCTGGCTGAGTTGTTAGTGAGGAAAGACTTCTCATGGCTGAATTCTTATAATGAAGTCGAACAAATATGGATCATATCTCCATATGCTCCCATCAATGTCACAAAAAGAAAAAAACTAATGAAACTTCAGGAGGAGAAGCAGATGAAGGATTATCTTGAGCGTAGGAAGGAGAGTCAGACTGATAATCAAAATGATTATAATTACACACCACTGCTCATAGCAGCTAGCAGAGGAATTGTGGAAATCGTTGATAAGATCCTTCAAGTGAATCCTGAGGCTATAAATCACGTTACCCCAGATAAGTTAAACATACTGCACATGGTCGTCAAGCACCGTCAGCTGGAAATCTTTCGATTAATAGAGCAAAAGGTTGGATTTGATTCCTTGGCTTCTCGGGTTACAGAGGAAAATCATACTATATTGCACCAAGTTGCGAAAATGGATTATTACAGAGGATCACACCAATCTGGTGCGGCATTCCAACTGCAAGAGGAGTTGCATTGGTATAAAGTAAGCAACTAATTACACCATTTCATGGTGTTATTTTGTGTATATATATCATATTCAAAAAACCAATGTTTTATTGTATGTGCTGTGCAGCGAGTGGAAGAGATATTACCTAGTCGCCTCTACATGCTCTGTGACAAAGACAAGCTCACAGCCGGAGATGTTTTGGACATAGAGCATGATGACATGCTTAGAGATGCTCAAAAATGGATAAAGCAAACAGCCGAGTCATGTTCCACGGTGTCTGTCCTCGTTGCAACCGTCGTCTTCGCAGCGGCCTACACCATCCCGGGAGGAAGTGAAGGTGGCACCCCCGTATACCTTCGTTCTCCGGTGTTCCTCTTTTTCACTATCATGGACATTGTGGCCCTTGCGTTCTCATTGGCTTCGGTGGTGATGTTCCTTTCCATCCTCACTGCTCCATTTGAGCTGTGGGATTTCTACAAGTCTCTACCCCGGAAACTGAATATAGGATTTGCTTTTCTGTTCCTCTCGTTGACGACGACGATGCTAGCATTCAGTGCAACCATTTTGCTAACCATTCGATTGCAATGGAAGAATTGGACTTCAACTTTGGTATATAGCGCTGCATTCTTTCCTGTCACTATATTTGGTTTGATCGAATTCCCTCTTTATATGATGATTCCTGTCCTACTCAAGAGGGGTTTTCAAAAGCTTGTGAAGGTTCTTCCAATTACTGGAGTCAGATATTTCAAAAGAAAGGATTGAGAAAAGAAATTAGCTATAAACAAATTGTGTCCAAACCTTCTTAATATTGTGTATGCAAATTTCTAATAAGTCATGTTTTGCGCATGTTTGTTTTTTTCTACTAAATATAAACCAACTTGTGTGTTTGTTAGCCAGCTATGTGGTGTGCTATGACGATAAAGATAATGTTTGGTAATTATGACCATTCATTGATTTGGATAGTCACGATAATGCCATCAATCAATAATTAAAAGAAAATTAAAAAAAATAGTTTCTCTATCCTCTCTTCCAGCCTATGATTTTCTCCATTATAGTGGAACTGGAAATTTAGAATGATATCGGCAACCAAGCAAAGTTCCAGTACGTATTGTGCAACTGCAAAGTAAGAATGAAGGGAAGGAAGAGCAGAATTTTTTTTTTGCAGTTGTAGATATGAAGGAATGGGAGAAAGATTTCCAGGAAATCCCCAACGAAAGACATGATTGGAAGTAAAGATAGCAAATTCCTACCAAGATAACTGGAAGTTCCAATGAACCTAAAATTTCTATCCATATACATTATGATCGCCAACCCATTTTAGATCCAGTTGTATTTTATTGGAATTGGGAGAATAACCCAACCAAATGAATTTGACTTTACTTTTCTTTGTTTCCCATGTAACTCTCATCAACTAGCACTATTCTGATGTAAACCTTTAGCACTATTCTGATGTAAACCTTTAGGAATAATTCATGAAATTGCTGAAAGAGGAAGAACGAACAGAAAGAGCAAACGAGTGGTCGGCAGATGGGAATAAGCCAGAAGGAAGAGAAACTTGGGAAAATTAATTTTAAATTTTTTCATTTAAAAATTATTAGATGGTGTATCATCATCGTGCCAAATATATATTCCATCTGTTTCAAATTATTTGTTGTTTAAGGTAATGGCACAAGAATTAAGGTAACTATTAAATAGCCTCAATTTTAGTAAAAATTAAGTATACTTGACTAAATTACCTTTATTAAATTTAATTTAAATTTTTGTTACTACTCTATTGAAGATAACAATAAATGAGAATAATGTTAAAAAAATAACAATTAATGTTCCATTGATAATGTAAAATGACAAATAATTTGAAATAAAATAAAACTTCTAAAATGACAAATAATTTAAAACAGAAGGAATATATAATTTGAATGTAGGCTGGCATGGCAGATAATTATTTAAAGCATTTAATGTGCTATAAAGATTTCTCGTACTTAAGAGTATGCATGTAAGAATCTTTTGCATAATTAATGTGTTAATTAATTTTATTATAAATTAATTATAAGAGTAAAATATATATTTTTTATTTTTTTAGAGATATTTTAATTACGTAATTTCTTTATTTTAGAAATATATACCACCATATCTTGTAAATGTAAAATATGTCACTATTAAATTTAAATTTAAAATTAACGTTAAAATAATTGTTATTTTTTAATTAAAAATTTATTTTTTATTTAATATTATTAAAATATCCTTATGTTTCATTACATATTTTACATGGACTGAGCTTTAACACTAGTAACTTAATTGCTATGCATGGCAATCATGGACTATCTCTTGCAATCCATAAACATCACGAAAACCAGTTACCATGCTTATAATAGTCTTACCATATATCAGTGGTAAAAGTTCTTTGCCGAGCTTTCTATCTAACTTGGAGCTTATGAAATTTACATAGACCTAGTGTGGTCCCTATCCCCTTTGTAGGATGACTCCAATGGGCTTTCATCTTACTTTTCCCTATCTTCGAGAAGGATCGATGGACGCGGAAAACTCTCTTCGTCTCCGTTAGTGCTGTGCTGCTGTTCGTGCAAGCTACTTGTTGCTAAGGTCGACAACAATGTGATAGACGTTCTTTCCGATTCCTAGTCAGTATAAGTTTTTGTCTGCCAGACTGGAATTCTCGGATGGAGACCCTACATTCCAATGTTCCATTGATCAAGGCACCTATCAGCTGATCCTGAAAACGCCTATCCATATCACAGGCTTCGGTTACAACCCGATTCCCACTTCTTTGATATAGAGTTAGCGACGGCTTAGTCCATAAGAAGTTGGGATTTTTATTAGTCGTAGGTGCAAAGCCTCGGCATGAGGAAGAAGAAAATGTGGAATTGGCAGAGTGTGACTTGTTGACACGGAAATGGGTTTTGGAGGATAATTTTATCAATTAATTTAAATTTTTTAATTTTAATAAGAAAGTATTTTGATAGATTATTTTTAATAAAATTATATAATAAATATATCAGAAAGTATTTTAATTTAATTATAATTAATAATAATGTGTTACTTTTTGTAAACTAACATTTATGTGTCCAACAGACCGAGCAATCTGAAAGATCATTTCCCGTACTGATAGATATTTCGAATTATCATTCCAGAGGCACCCGAACGTGTGGTTAAGTATGGGTGCAATTACTATTGAAAAAAATATCAGAGTGTCATACTGTTATCTGGCCAAGCTAGCGCCCTACTTTGCTAGAAATATCTATGACTTTCCCACAATTATCAAGCCAAGAAACATTCTGAGAGAGACAAATGTCTTGCCAAATACTTGGAACCAAGAATTATATTAAAAGCAAGAATTCTTCCAATTAAAATCAAGTAATAAAAGGATCGTAATTTTAAAATAAGAAAAATATAGTCTTATCTTATAAAAATATCTTTTTATTTCTACGTAGCTACTTTCCGAAACTATCACACAATTTAAAATTCTCTTTTTCTCAATTATCAACAAATTGTTGTCAAAACAAAATTAAAGATAAAAAGTAAGTCCAATTAAATAAAAAAAAGTTTATTCTCAACCCAAGCCTATTTTGAACAAATAAAATTCCTTGAGAAAAGTATAAGTTAATAAATTTACCTGAAGTGACATTACAAAGATACGATCATTTTTTTCTAATTCATTAAACTCTAATTATCTCTTTAGTTATTTTTTTTATTAATATTTTATTTTTATGTTTTTTATTATTTAGTTATCTGTAAAACTTAGTGAAACGTGAAGTAATTGTATAAAGTGGACACTCTTTATTTTTTTAATTAATTAAACTCTAATTATCTCTTTGGTTATCTTTTATTTATCTTTTGTTTTTAATTTTTTATTATTCAGTTATTGTTTAGTTTACCTCTAAAAAGTGGTGATGAGTTTTCTTTCTGTTATTATGTTTAATTACCTCTAAAAATTTCAATGTCAATGTGATCAAAATTCATATTTTATTTAATTATTTATTCATTTTCATGTAAAAATTATGAGTGTTATTTTAGTTAAGTTAAGTGAATGCCTTCTTTATTTTCTTTAATTTTTTAATTAATTGAGCACTAATTATCTTTTTAATTATTGTCTTTATTGTTTTTTTACTGTCACCATATTTGGTTTGAGTGAATTCTCCCTTTATTTGGTGCTTCCAGTTGTTGCAGGATTGATCAGATATTTCAAATAAAGGGTTTGTGTTTTTTGTGGTAAAGTTGCCAGCTTGTGAGTTTGTGATAAGCTATTTGGCGCGCTATACATATTTTCTAATAAATAAAAAATATGATATTAAGATGAATTTAAAAAATCTTTTTTTTCTGTGAGAATAATAAAATTTATTTAGGTAGGTATTTTCATCACTTATTTTTTAAAAGTTATTTAAATAAACAATAGAGAATATCTTTAATATATTTTCACTTGTTTATATAAAAACACAGAACAATTAACCAAAACATATTTCATTAAATACTAACCCAGCTTCGATTCTCCGCATCAACCCGCAATCCTCTTTCTTTTCCA
>JASKGM010077586.1:0-15133 GCA_034509205.1 Ceratonia siliqua
TTGAAGCATATACAGATGCTGACTATGCTGGGTCAGTAGTCGATAGGAGGTCTACCACTGGTTATTGTACTTTCCTTAGTGGAAACCTAGTTACATGGAGGATAAGAAACATAATGTTGTAGCTAGGTCCAGTGCAAAATCAGAATTTCAAGCAATGGCACAAGGAGTTTGTGAGTTATTGTGGCTGAAGATTATTTTGGAAGATTTAAAGATTAAGTGGGATGGCCCTATGAGACTCTATTGTGACAAAAAATCCGCAATTAGTATTGCACACAACCTAATGCAACATGAGAGAACAAAACACATTGAGGTGGACAGACATTTTATCAAAGAGAAACTGGACAGTGATTTGATCTGTACACCGTATGTGCCTACCAACTCTCAAATCGCGGATATGCTTACCAAGGGTTTGAGGAATCTGTTGTTCCAAACAATTATTGTCAAGTTGGGAATGGATAATATCTATTCACTAGCTTGAGGGGGAGTGTTGAAATATTGTGGTTATTAGAATCCCTTAATTAAGGTTGTAATTATGGTTATTAGAATCCCTTGATTAAGGGATAATTAATTCTGTAATTAGGAGTTAATTTCTTTCCTTCTTTACATAAGGCGCCTTGTGTATATATTAAGGGTGTTATTCCCTTGTAATGCAATTGAGAAATACAGAGTCATTTCAATTTCTTCACTGTTTTTCCTTTTCCACTAAGCTTTTATAGAATAATTTACTTTAGCTTCAACTTCGTATGGTTATTGCATGAGTATGACATGTGATAATTTGTATCAGAAAGCAGTGCACTCAGTTTCAGCTTGCTATGAAAAGAATGAGTCTACGAAGGTAGATGGCAAATCTTGTCAATCTGCAGATTTCAAGAAGCTTCCTAAAGGGATACCACCTCATGGAATTTGGGATCAGCCCAATTTGTTATCAGAAGAAATGGTGAGATGTATGAAAAATATTTTCATGTCGTTGGCAGTGTCTGATATATCAACCAAGTCTTCTGTATTAGAGAGTCAGTACTCAGCTCAGTCACCACGTGGACATCTTCCCAATTCATTGTGGTGGTCATCATCTGAGCACTCGATGACCTCATCGTGGGTGCAGAGCCCGCCAGTTGATGTAAAGGATTGTGAAGTATTGGCTCCTGGGAATACTTGTGATCCCTACCGTGTTCGTGGAAAATTGAGTTGGGCTGATATTGGAAATTATGGATTAGCGGTTGAAGTCTCTTGGATGTCAGTGGGGAAGAAGCAATTAGAGTATGCTGCAGGGGCACTACGGAGGTTCAGGTAAATTTTATCCCATCACTTTTGTTATGTCTCTTTTATGTCCCTTAAACATACTCCTAATCTCCTATATGAGGGTCTTGTGTTCCATAAATTATTGTTATGGAAATAAATACAAAAAGATAAGCTGTTACATTTATTTCATGAAATTTGCTTGACTGAGGTTTTTCTAATTTTTTTTATTTGCTTCATTTTTGGTTAATTTTCTTATGCAGATACATCTCTATTAATCTGCATGTTACAATTTTTTATGGCTATATTTTACATCTTTTCTGGTTCATCTCACACATTAGCATAGGTTTACCCAGTTTTTTGCAGGATGCCCTATCAACTTTAAGTTAGACATGTATCATGAATTTATAAATATGCTGATTTTTGTATTGAAGTTGTTGTCTTCTTCGCCAGATTTACATTTACAATGTTTAAATATTTCATCTGACAATGTTTGATTCTGACTAACTAAATAGCGCATCATTTATAATCTTGCATAAATCAGATTGATGGAGTGCAAATAGGAATATTTAATAATATATGTAATTATTATGATTATTGATTTTATTGTATATCATATTTTAAAAATGTTCATAACTATTAACTAGGGAACTTGTTAGTAACGTGGTTGATTGAGATTTTCTGAAATTTGAATTACTTTAGCATTAAGTTACAGTTCTCTATTTTAGTGATATTAGGATTGTCTATCTAAGGCTTATTAGGTAGCTTTGGATTAATTATTGAATTATTGAGGGATTGCCCCTATTTCCTCAAATCTTTCTCTGTGTTCTATCTTTTCCTCTATTCTCCTCTGTCTATTATACTCTAGTGTTCAATATGGTATCAAAGCCCACAATAATATGCCTAATTGTCCGTATAAATCGAGGTTCACACGTGTAATGTTGAAAATTCTTACTTTTAGAGACCAGCCTTGATGCAGGAGGCATCAGAGGGACCCTGTGTTGAGTTTGAAAAGCCTTGTAGAAGTCCCACATCGGCCAAGGGGGGCTTCGGTGTTGGGGATATAAGAGCCGCGGCAATCCTCACCCTACGAGTTAGCTTTTGGGGGGAGTTAGGCTGCCTGACTCTTGTGTCCCTGTGTCATGGTATCAGAGCCTAGCGATGTGGTGTTGTGAATTCTTAGGGTGGGTGAATGATGCAGGAGGCATCAGAGGAACCCTGAGTTGAGTCTAGAAAGCCCTGTAGAAGTCTCACATTGGCCAAGGGGTCCTTCGGTGTTGGGGATATAAGATCCGTGGCAATCCTCACCCTACGAGCTAGCTTTTGAGGGGAGTTAGGCTGCTTGACTCGTGTCCCTGCATCAAGCCTCCATTAAGTCTCACGAATGATGCCAAGGATTAGGTGCCTTTTAAAACTACTGCACCTCTGTTGCCTCACTGTGATTTTGATATTTTCAGTTGATGTCTCATTAAACCAGACCTTAATGGAGAGGATTCAGGGACAGGCCATTTACCAGCCATTCAAGATATACTAGAATGTTACATTGGATACTGCAGTGTGTGAAACTGGCCTTCCCGCACAACATCTACTTGTGCGGCTGTGCCTGCATACTTGTGCGTGCCATCTAATATGCAAGATCTGGGCCAGCTTAACCTGCCGATCTATATTACATTTGAATCAGCAAATCTGACCTTGCCTTGCTTTCTTGTGAGTTTGAACTTTTGACTTATTTAACGAATCTCCAAACTAGTTTCTTGCCTAATCACAGTGAGTTAGGCTAAGTTATGGTTGATGAGATTTTCCAGAAATTGTGACCAGCTTATCTTGGAGTCAATAAAGTTTTATTTGTGCTGTTGCATATTACCCAGGCAGAAGCCTTTATATCCAAAATAAACAATTCAAATTGTGAGTTAACCCAATATGAAGTCAATTTACCCTGAATCGGAACAAGCATCAACCTAGTTTCAGTGAGTTCTAGTTTTTGAATGAATTTTGTAAGTGTGACCACGTCAGATCAAGTCTTGCCAAACTAGAACAAAATTTGCCAACTCCAGCAGAATGTCCACTGGCTTCTAAATATTTTTCTCCTTTTCAAGCTCACATAGCATATTTCATTCAAACCAAGTCCATCCCTGGTTATTGTATCCGAGGTTGTTCACTTTTGATACTTTTCTTAACTGGGGTTCTTCTCGTCAGGGATGTGAGATTGACATATTATTCAAGCACTTGAACAACTCACGAATTATGACTGCTATCTGTTCTTTGGACAAGGGCAAGAAAGAACATCTTATTACTTCAGTTGATGTTGATAATCATATCCAAAAGCTAATGTTGCTTTGGGGATAGGAGCCAGAAAATGTTATGTGCGATAAAGCCTATTTGTTTTGGTTTTTAAAAACAGTTTTTTTGTTTTTTTATTCTGCGAGAACAAAAAAACTCGTTTGGGTAACTGTTTTCATCAGTTATTTTTAAAAACTGTTTTTCGAAAACAGTAACTAAAAAACAAAAAAACAAAAACAATTTTTTTGTATTTTGGCTTGTTTTTGTCATCTGTTTTCTAAAAAACATGAAAAAACACTGATAAAAAATATTTTTACCCAAACAAGTTTTTTATTTTTTTGTTCTATAAAACTATTTTTTAGAGTTGTTTTCAAAAACTATTTTTAAAAACAATAAAATAAAAACCGTTCCAAACAGCCCCTTAGGCCCTCTTTGGAAGAGTTTTTAAAAACAGTTTTGTTTGTTTTTTTGTTCTGCAAGAACAAAAAAACTTGTTTGGGTGACTGTTTTCATCAGTTGTTTTTAAAAACTGTTTCCGAAAACAGTAACTAGAAAACAAAAAAATAAAAACAATTTTTACGTGTTTTGGCTTGTTTTCTTCATCTGTTTTCTAAAAAACACAAAAAACAACTGATGGAAAATATTTTTACCCAAACAAATTTTTGTTTTTTTATTCTATAAAATTATTTTTTAGAGTTGTTTTCAAAAACTATTTTTAAAAATAATAAAACAAAAACCATTCCAAACAGTCCCTTAACCTCTGATTATTTTTTGGTACAAGGGGAGCATTGAACTTGTGACCCTTTACCCAAACCCCACCCTCCAACCACCTGAGTTACCCTCTTAACCTCTGACTATACTTTGACACCTTTCTATTGAAGCAGAAGGATTGTGCATTTGGTTGAAAAGTAAGATGCTGGGAATCAAGATTTGTTCAAATTCTAAGAAATTTAATTTAAAGGCAAAATCAGCTCTTTGTTGAGGAAGTGGGGGTCCAAAATTAAGGAAAGGAAGACGAGGTCCATCAGAATTAAGAAGACAATTCCAAATGAGTCATGAAGTCCTAACCATTTAATTTGTTAATTGATATCAACTTAGTAAGATCTTGAAGATCAAGATATCAGCTTTCATGTCTCTGTTTTCTGACCTTCTCCAATATTCTGCACTACTCATGTTCAATTTTCTTCACCACTGCATGCTTCAGAACTCAAGAATGAGTTTTCTCAACCTGGGGGGGGAATGATGCAGCAAGAATTAGGAGTATTTATAAAGCTTGTAATATTAGGGTTGTTGATTCTTAACTTTGTATGAACTCTTGTATTATTAACTCAGGTCATTAGAATTTTGTAATAAGTTAGAATTTCTAATTCTGTCCTACAGGAATTAGTTCGGTGTGCCTAAACAACACTTAGTATGTGCTTTAGTTCTTAGATATGAATAAATTGTGAAATTATTGAGGGATTGTCACTAGTTTCTCTGTCCTCTCATTCCCTCCCCCATCTATTTTCTCTCTTGAAGTCTCGAAGCATTTCTCTCATTTGTTCTCTCTCTTCTTTTCTCTCCGTATTTCTCTCTGTTGGTCCTACATTACAGACAGTGGAAAATATAAACTCCCTTTTAAGCTTTATCAAAAGCTAATCATGTGCTTTCAATTTTACTGTTTTGAGTACAGATTACTTGTTGAACAATTGGCCAAAGCAAATCCCATCCATTTGAGCAGCAGTGAGAAACTTGCTTTTTGGATCAATTTATATAACGCATTGATCATGCATGTGAGTGTCCTTATGTTTATGATTAAGATTGTGAATTGCTGCACTTTTATCAGAAAATTTTATTTCCTTATTGTCCTTCCATCCTTACAGGCTTATTTGGCTTATGGAGTCCCAAGAAGTGATTTAAAACTCTTCTCTTTATTGCAAAAGGTTTGGTTTCTGATTTTATTCTATTATACATGTTTTCTTTCTGTGAGTTTTTCTTTTTCCATTCTGGAATCGTAAAGGGGAAGGGATGATATAAATATGGTGTATGAGCTGTAATTATGTTTCTTCTATTATGGTGGAAGGTTTTGTTTCCTTAGGAGGTTGTTTGTTTCTTCTTTTTTTGTTTACTTGTTCCTCTAACTGTGTGGTTTACATAATGGAAAATGTGGAGGCATTAATCAGAAGAAAACTCAATGTCATATGGTATTTCTTTATTAACATAAGCTTCTTGAGAAACCCTAAATCAGTCTAGAACATTTATTTCCTTTGGTTTAAAACTTCTAGTAAAATTTCTAATGCCATGTCTAATAATAGCTGCAAATTCTACTTGTTTAGAAACATCAAAGGTTCTGCAATTTTAAGATTTTAATAGCCATCACGGGTTATTCATGTATATTTATATTGAGGTGAGGTCTGCATATATTTATGTATGTGATACGATTGTCACTTTGTCCCAACACCATCGAGGATGCTTTACCCAGCTTTCTTTTTTCTCTTTAGCCTTTTAAATGACTAGGGAGAACAAAAAGAGCTATTTCACGCATGAAAAAACAAAATAGCATAATTTTGTTGATGCCTTGATTTTTCTGTTGGAAATATCTATTTTATGCTGTTTTGATTTATATACAGGCTGCATACAATGTTGGGGGTCATTCTTTCAGTGCAGCTGCAATTGAGTACATGATTCTGAGGATGAAACCGCCCCTTCATAGGCCACAGATAGTATGTTTTTCTAATTTGTTTTTGCTTAGATGTGAATTACTGGAGTGAATTTTTGTCTCTTGTAGATGACAAGTCCAAATTACCCTTCCATGATTCACATTTCCTGTCAATTGTGATATCAGGCATTACTACTTGCTCTTCACAAGTTGAGGGTGTCAGAGGAGCAGCGGAAGTTTGCAATTGATAGCTATGAGCCTCTTGTAGCTTTTGCTCTCAGCTGTGGAATGTACTCTTCACCTGCGGTAATCTCACTGCTTATTGTGGCATGACAAATGTTCTGCTGGCTTCTCTTGTTTCTTTAGATAAATTTTGTTAGTGGGAAATAACAAATGCAGGTAAGGATTTACACTGCTAAAAATGTGAGGGAAGAGCTTGAAGATGCACAGCGCGATTTCATTCGTGCTGCGGTTGGAGTTAGCAGCAAGGGGAGATTGTTGGTGCCCAAAATGCTTCACTGCTTTGCCAAGAGTTTTGTGGATGACGCAAGTTTGGCTGTCTGGATATCACAGTATCTTCTGCCTCATCAAGCTGCCTTTGTTGAGCAATGCATATCCCAGAGGCGGCAGAGCTTTCTAGTTTCACGCAACTGCGGCATACTTCCCTTCGATTCACGCTTCCGCTACTTATTCCTTCCGGATGGAATTCCCTCTAATCTTGTTTCTTGAGACCATTATTTGCATATGCTGGGCAAGTTGTTCTGATATTGATCATAAGCCATGTCTATTATGACATTGAATATGATGACAAAGGTGACAGTTTTGGTAGTTGGGCTTATACACACCTGCTTTATCTCAAGAAGGTAAATTGTACAAATTGTTCAGTAATAAAAGGAGTAAATTAGCAGGGGTTAGCCTGAGATGTAGGGGTATTTACCTATTATTTTGTCAATTTTCTTTTACTTACAATCTTTGGTTATAGTCACCAATTAGTCTTTAAGTTCAAAGATAATGTGAAATCATATACTTATATTTATGTCTTTACCCGACCATTTAATTGATTGGGGAAGATGTAGAATACTACCATAACTATTTTCTGAAGGTTAAAAGTATGGCCATTTTGATATTGTGGGAGGTAAACGTCCACTAGGAATGAGAGCCTTTGTTCATTGATCGAGTATGTGTAAACTATTCACTAAAGTCCGGTGGGTGTAATTTGACTGAATCTTGGAATAGCTTACAAATTCAAATTGGAAACTATAGCATCTAGAAGAGAAAAACAGATTAAAATACAATTTAAAGCAAATAAAGATGGGAAAATTATTATTTAGGACCATTGGACACTCAAACTCTCAACTGGTGTCATTATTTGAAGGTTTTTTTTTTGTTTTTTATAAAAAAGGATTATTGTGTTATAAAAAGTGATTATTATGTTATAATTAAATATATATAAATTATTTTTAATAATTAAATAATTATTTTTTTATGACATAATAATCTCTTTTTATCATTGAATAATTATTTTTTATGAAGGATAAAGAGAAAAGGGGGGGGGGGGGTGCATAATACATGGCACAATTGTGCCCATGGAGGCACCGAGTGAGAATTTGGTGCCCCAATGGAGCACTAAATAATATTTTTCTCAATAAAGTTCAATCCATTTTCTCTGAGTCATTGTTTGATCAAGCAATGAGATTAGATAGAAAAATATAAATTAATATAATTCAATCTTATATAATGTTTTGTGCATAAAGAATTGTATAAGTTTATATCACTGCATAATAGTATAACACTATACAACTAAATGAGTGAGATAAGTCAAGATAAGAAATTGTCTAAATTTTATGTTAATTTTTTTAGAAAATATTTTATGCTTATTTATAATATATTATCATATTGTTATCATTCACTTTTAACACCACCACCATCATTGCCACCATTAACATTATTGTCGTCATCATTACTGCCACGAGACTCATTATTATTACTTTAATCACTACTGCATTATAGAATGAATTTAGTATTATTTTTATATATGAGGATATTATTATTTTTCTCAACAATCACAG
Organism: Ceratonia siliqua; assembly: GCA_034509205.1. Taxonomy (NCBI): domain Eukaryota; kingdom Viridiplantae; phylum Streptophyta; class Magnoliopsida; order Fabales; family Fabaceae; genus Ceratonia; species Ceratonia siliqua. The sequence continues at coordinate 8,224 of JASKGM010077586.1, forward strand.
AAAGAAAATATTATGTTATATAATCTTACTTATTATACATTACAACAAATATATAATAATACAAAATTTTATACAATATTATTCATTGTTATTTGTACTATCAAGCCTTATCATATACATAGCACCCAAGAGGATATTAAGGGTGTAACTTGTAAGGTGCTGTACTCATTATAAGTGTTAGGGACAAAGACGTTAAAGCCTAAAAGTTTTGCTATGCTTGGTGGCTTAACGATGCTACAATACATTTAACAAAATCCATAACTGGTGTGCTCCTTGGGTTCCAGAGACGTTACAATACAAAAAGTTTGTAGCTAATAACTTCAACAACTTTTTACCCTCACATTAAAGCAAGAAAAAAAGGAAGGGTTACTAGAAAGATAAACTAAACCAGAATGTTCTGAAAAAGAACCATACCATATAAAACTAACTGTTTTGAGCAAGAATAATGAAATAAAAGGGGCATATGATAATGAAGAAAAAGTTTCAAGCTTGTTGTAAATATATGCAATATTGGTCCAAGAAGATTAGTTCAAGTAGTACTATTTCTAACATTAAGTACTAATTGATTTTAATATTAGTAGTTCAAACTTTCACCGTTGTTAATGTTGAAATATTATCTATTAATAAAATAATCTCCATTATTATTGGTGTCCTACATGCAGTACATTTTTTACTCAAGAAATATAAAAAATGATAACATGTAAAATTAAATGATCATTATTTTTATATACTTAACTAAAAAAAATATATTAGGTGTACTAAATTTGAGTTTGATAAAATGAAAATCTAAATAAAGTTAGTTAATTCTTAGGTCCCAGGCCAGATAGAACCAATTTATTTAAATTTGTTATTAAACTTAGAACTGAATTAACTTAATGAGAACTTCTAATCAGCTTAATCTATTCAAAATTTCAAATTCAATATACAAAACTTTTTGGTAATAGCATATATTTGGTGATTTGGTTGCATGATGATGACATATACACTTGGCAGATAACATTAAACTTTGGTAAGAGTAGAATTTAAGGCCCATCGTCACCATCGCCTATCAGATTACATATATCTGAGCACTCGACCAAACTGCATAATGAGCAAAGAATACGAGAGAATAATGAGTTTATTATAATTAATTTCTATTTCTAGATATTTGAAGGAATATTATATTAACTAGACAAAATAATCAGTTGATGGCTGCTCCTCACTCGCGAGGGCTTCTCTAGTTATCATACATAAAAGGACTATCCTATTCATGAGTATTCATCTTTAAGAGTAGATTTTTAATTTTTTTAATTTTTATCTTAAAAAATACTTTAACAAAATCTAAAATAAATAAAAAAGAAAGTAGAAAAAAAAATCAAAAGAATAGGATTTGAAATAGGAAATAGGCTTAAGCACTTTGAGGCTAGCTCACGGTGACTGAGAGAATAGGATTTAAATAAGAATAAATTACCTAAAAAATTTGTAATATCAAGAATAAATTACCTAAAATTTCTTATTCCTCATTTACTTATCATATTAATATCGAGTAAATAAGTCTTTTTACACTCAAAAAAATTGAGTGTCATTTTATAAAGAAGACGGCCGAGTCTAGAAGTTTAAAATAAAAAATATAAGATACTTTCATTTCCTCATACTCATTTAAACAAGCTAAAAAACAGGATACCACTCCCTGAATATCTACAATCGAAGCAAATAGTTTAAGGCATTTACCAGTACCGACGACTTCGAAACCCTTGCTTGAAAACAACCAGAGGTCTGCAAAATTCAAGAGGGGAATGGGTCAAACAATGAGGCCATAATCTCTATAGGACTTAATTTCACTTAATACAGATAACTATAGCTTCTTGTATAAAATTTCCCACCTTGATCTTAACAAAAGCAAACTATATATTCAAGTAATTGAATATTACATATTTAAAGGTCTAAACATATGATAATGACACATACATAAAGAAGTTGAATAACTAAAGTACATAAACTTAAGTCTTCTAAAATCAGCAAAGATTATTTCACTACTTCAGCCATCATTCAGAATTTTCATTAAAATAATAAAATCTATTAAAATAAGTAATCGATTTCAAATTTTGAGTTTAATTCTATATACACATCATGTGCATGTGTGTGTGTGTGTATATATATATTATATTTGAGAGGAGTATATATATATTAAAATATGAGAGGTAAGAGGATGAATATTTACTTACTAAATTTTGTATAAATAGAATTAAGATTTAAAAGTGTTTATTAAATCTTATTATTCATGTCACAGTTGCTAGATTAGTTCTGGATGAAAAGGCTTTTAAATGACATCAAGCCAGCGAGAACACCAGGAATTCATATCTGCTATACTGATATATTCTAGTTCTAGACTGAGTACGCTGAAGCCATTAAAGCCAGACATTGTGTTCAAAACTGATCTAAACTAACTATACTAAACTAAACCAAACCAAACTGTCAATCAACCGATCAAGACCGATTAAAATTTGTTTAGTTCAGTTTTCAGTTGGAGAAGGAACCAAATCAAACTGAACCAAACAAACTGACAATTATATATATTTTCTTAATTTATAATTTTATATGTGTATTTTTAATATTTTCTTGTTATTTTCATATATAAGCTTTAAGTTTAAGCCTTACTGATGTTGAAGTTTTGTAAAATTTAAGCTTAATTAATTATAATTCAAACAAATTATATTTACATTAAGAAAAAATTAAGATTAAAACTGATTAAACAGAACCAAACCAAACCAAACCAAATCAAACCACCTTTCATTAGTTTGGTTTGGTTTGGTTGAGTCACTTCAAACAAACCGAATAGGTCCAATTTTTTAGTTAGATATTTGGTTTGATTCAGTTTGATTGAGGTCCAAAAACAGTCCGAACCGAACTGATAAAGACCATTTAGACTCACTTATGACAATCCAATGGGTGAAGCAAGTGGGGTCTGTAGCTGACTATCATAATAGTTTTGCCAGATTTGAACACTTAGAAACAAAGTATATTTTGTTTCTTCTGAAGGAGATGTGGGTTAGAATCAGTGTGTCACCATCTTTAATTTATGAATTGACTTTGTGCAGTACTTTATTTGTTCTTTCCGTTTATCTAACTATGAAATTATATCCTTTGTTCAGGTTTATGTTAATTTGATCACTTGCTTATTTCAGAAAAACAAAAACTACTGATAACGAATTTCTTAGTCTGACAGGACTGTTAGATCTTAAATTTACAGAAATCGCATAGAGTATGAGTGGTGTGGTCAAGTTCAAAACGTTTCAATTGAATTTCATCCGACAGCCACTTTTTGGCTTCATTTGTAAATGCTCAGGAGATCAATTCCACTCAGCTCTGCGTATGTATTTATTTTTGGCTAGTCTGAAGGTAACAATATGGCTAGGGTATCAAGTATCAACTAACTCCTTGTAATGATGACTTTCATATCACTGAATATGTTATTCTCGCACTCTTTTATTCGCATCATGCTCACATTTATGCCACAATTTTTATTCACTCATGCTGACTCACATTCCCTCAAAAAGAGGGAAAATTCTCCTCCCAGTGCGATAATAGTGTCAGTAAAAGAGAGTGACAATAACATTATTCTGTATCCCTATAGTTTTTATTAGCAAGGCCTCTTTCAGAAAAAATTAAGCCTTATCAGTTTTGAGAGGGAACTATTGGCTGTTGTTTATACCATTGACAAAGGGCAGCAATATGTGAGACATTTCATTATCAGCATTGATCAATATAGCCTCAAATATTTGCTTCACCAAAAGTTCTCCACCCCATTCCTAAGATACTGGGAAATTTACTATTAAGCATTGTGGCACTTGTTTGCGATGCAAACATGAAACTATAGCCTCTCCTGGTATACTGCAACCCCTACTTGTACCAGAAACTGTGGTCTAGCGTTTCTATGGAATGTTAGAGGGGCTACCTTAAATCTTTTGGCAAGAATTCAGTACTTGTTTGTCGTTGACAAGCTGTGTAAATATGCCCACTTTATGGCTCTCTCTCACCCCTACTCTGCTTCAGATGTTGCTCAAGTATTTTAGATAATGTCTACAAGCTACATGGGGAACCTCAGGATACTGAGTGATAGAGATCCAGTATTTTTTATTGATGGAAGGCATCTATTTCACCATCTTCTTTTTTCCTAAGGATTTGAGTGCTCCAAAGTTCAAGTGGCCCAATCTCATGTGCCAACATTATGCGTCATCTTTCACACACTAGCCTTCAAGCACTTGCTTCATAATATTTCATTTGAATTTTGTATCTCTCTTTAAGGAGTTGTGCCAAATTTTAAAATGCTGCTTTTTAATTTGGGTATATAGAAATTAAAATGTTAAAATTTCCATTAATATGAGAATTTGAAGAGTTTCCAAACAAAACATTATCATTAACACATGGGATTGCTCCATCCATTATGTAATTACCCGGAGAGATGTAATACTCAGAGGAAGAACAGGAAAACTGTAATGTAAATCACGAATTGTATATAGACAAGAACACAAGTAAACAAATGCCATCATTTAAAAACCTAAATTTAATTAGGTTATATATATATATATATATATATTAAAATGTTAACTTTTCCATAAATTTGAGAATTTGAAGAGTCTCCAAACAAAACATTATCATTAACACATGGGATTGCTCCGTCCATTATGTAATTACCCGGAGAGATGTAATATTCAAAGAGGCAGAACAGGAAAACTGTAATGTGAATCACGAATTGTATATAGACCAAAACACAAGTAAACAAATGGCATCATTTAAAAACCCAAATTTAATTAGGTTATATATAGGGTTTCGTATTGTACCTTCTGACATTAAAAGGGCCTTCTCCAGGAGAGCCTTCGCCGCCTTGGATGCAAGTGGTGACACACTTACTTGTGCAGGATTCCGCTTTCCTTGACTTGGGTCTTTGTATTTTAGCTTTCTTGCAGTCTTTGGCGGACGCACATTCACCCGAGAGTGTCTGGGGTATGTTGGACAGAGTCTCCGGCGGTTCAATTGGGTCAGCCGCCGCCGCCACAGAAGCTATCACCGCCGCAGCTGAAAAGAAACCAGCAAGTGGCAGTGCAAGGCTGTAGCTATTGAATTGGAGGCGACATTTGATCACACTCTTGCTCATACTTGTTATAGTGAGCTTGCTGCTACCATTATCACGTACCGAGTATCCATAGTAGACGGATACAGTTGGGCCATGAATTACCATTATCTTCGTCCGCTTTCCGATACCCTCCACTTTCCTTATCTCCTCAGCAATATCGACCCCACGTGTACCCCAACCTATGTCAGATCGGGTTTGCTCCTAAGCTGAATTAGTCCGTTCAATCAGTTTAAAATAAGGAAATACTATCTACCACCCCATTTTTTATTTTATTTATTTTTAAAATTTTTTAAAATTAATTAATTATTTTTTATCTTATATATATTTTTTAAAATTTTTTAAGATGTTTTTAAATTTTTTTACATTTCTTTTATTATTTATTTATAATTTATTTTTTACTATTCATTTATAACTTAAAAGATTTTAAAAAAATATAAAAATTTTTTAAAAATTTTTAATAAAAATATATCATATAAATATATAATTAATTAATTTTATAAAATAAAAATTATTAAAAAATAATAAAAAAATTTTAAAAAATGTGGCTGTAGGGGAGTGCTTCCTGTAATATCCAGTTATATAAAAGAAATTTTTTTTTAAATTTAAATTTCCCTTTTTCTTCTCTCTCCCGAAACCACCTCTCATTTTTTCCCTTATAACTGCACAACCCCCTTCTGCAAAAACTGAAATTTCCTTCCCCTGTTTCGGCGCCCTCCCCCTCTACAACCAAGGAAAACTCCTCCTTCACCCTCCTCGTTCTCACTCCATCGTCGCCGGCTTGTCCGCGCCGCCCAGCCGTTGCCACCCACAGGTCACCGTCGGCAGTGGCCAGGAAGCCAAGGTGCTGCGTTCCTCACCGTAGGACTCCCTCGGTTGGCACACGGATCTCTCCAGAAAGAGTCAAACCAGACTTCCGTCGTCCCACCACCGCCTCTGACCGTCACTGGCCTCTGTCCAACGGCCACCGTCCACGGCTGCTGTTAAAGCACCGTGAATATTGGTTCTCACCAATTCTCACCGTGATATTGCTGCGGTGGAGTTACAGTTCGAGAGGCAGCCATTCTTGTGGGCGATCAGACCTCATCTGATTGAGGGAAAGGTTAGAATCAACTTCACATTTTTTGTAATCTCCCCTCTCAGTTTCATCTGGAATTTGAAATGCTATGGTTAAGGTTTCAGCATACTTCCTGCTTGAGAATTTCTGAAATTCGAAATTTATTTTTTAGAGAATGATTCCTCACTGTTAGGAAAATTACAGTATCCCAAATTCCCCACTTCTTCCTGTTTTTCTCACTGCCCGTCCCCCTTATGCAAAATCATGAATTTCAATTGGCTAAATCAGTTAAATTTTCGAGTGCACACCAACTATTCGATAAAATGCCGAAGAGAAAAGACAATGTTAATTTCACTCTTTATACTGAGCCTGGTTCATTAAATAAAATTCCTGAATCTAGTGTATTTCAGAATATTAGACTGTAACGACATCCCCGTTGAGTGGGTATTCAAATTTTGGGTTTTTGATAATATTGATCCTAATATCAGTTGTAGAAATTATAAAAGGAATTATTTAAGTCTAGGCGAGACTAAAACGCCTTTATTTAAATCACTGTATAGGAGCATTAAATTCAGTCCATTCAGACTCAACTCAGTAGCACAAGTTTGGATTGGAATTTAGCACTAAACTTCTAATTGAAGGTGAGTGGATTCCTACTTACCCCTTGATGCATGAATTGTTAAAAATTTATTTTGTGGACAACGATGTTATTTGAGTAGATTCTGAGGAAGTGATATATATAT
>JASKGM010077597.1:0-15132 GCA_034509205.1 Ceratonia siliqua
TGGTGTAAGTAGCTCAAATTGACATATTTCATTTTTGCCTATTTAGTATTTAGTAGTCTTGATATTGGAAGTATAAAAGGGCCAAACCGACAACCCGAACCAAACCAAACCGCATAATAATGGTTTGGTTCAATTTGGTTTTTATTTTAGAATACTACAAACCCAAACCAAACCAAATCGCAAAATTTTACCTGGTTTGGTTAACGGTTTGATTCAAAACTGAACCAAACCGGACCATGTTCACCAATATTTTGAATTGGGAATTAGGGAAGTGGCTAGCGTACTATGACTGCTAGGTTGTGACTATGATATTTTATTGTTATTACACTTTCCTTGTAATTTTAGTAAATGGTAGTATGTTGTTATTATCCTGAAGTATTATACTATGTGAATTATAGGAGTGACCATGTATTTATGGAGGATATATTTAGTGTTACGGTCTAGGTGCGACGGTATGTGGTCAAAAGAAAGGGCCCCACTTCAAATGAGTGGGACCCACCCACTTGGAGTGAGGCCCTCCCCAGACTCATGTGAATGTCAGTTGCACCCAGTTGGGTACAATCAGAGTACTCTATTTTTTTTTCCGTATTTGTGATCTTATTTCAGTTTGTTAGGGTGTTAGTTTGTAAACTACTCTATTAAAATATATTACTTAAGTCCATATTTGTGGTTTTGGCATTGGTTCCCAACATTCTTTCCTTTTTTTTCCAGTACAAGCTAATCTTCTCTTGCTCTATGCAATAGACATATAACAGTTTGGTTACAATAACAACCATTTATGTGCCATAACATTGAACTATATTCTCATGTTCAAATTGAGGGGGGATCAAATAAATCAAAATCTCACTACTTTGCGATTTACTGTAAAAATAATGGCAAGAGACATTAATAATGGGCCATACATAAAAGAATAAATTGCAAGAAAAGGAAAAAAGTTGAAGTGGAATATATATATAAGAAAAAAAATGCTCTCCTAAACTTGCTAACACAAGATGTCATCCCCTTCAAAAGGAAGAGACAAAAATAAGGGTAAAAAAGTTACAAAAGATTCTTATAGAGAATTGTTTATACCAGCAACACCAGCTACAAAATCTTCTTCAAGCATTAGGCTTTCTACCAGATCCACAACACTACAAATCAAGTATGGTAAAACTAAAATACTTACAAAGTATTGTGATTACAAATGTATGGTAGAAAGAACGAATAGAAACAGAAAGCTTAGGAGATTACAAGCCAGGTGTGTGTATACAATGGCAAGTGGGTTGGTGTTTTTCTCAAAAGGATTCATGATTGGTGGGCTAAATGTAATGTGGGCAAGGTATCCAAATAAGGCCTCGTTTTGGGCTATTATTGACGGACTAAAAATGGGCTTGGACTACAATTTACTATCCGGCAAATGCTCTCACAATTGCTAACCATTGCAACTTTGTATCCTGGTTATTGGGCCATGCTTGCACTAATGAAATCAGTCCCAAAACCAAAATCCTTAATCATTGAAGATCCATTTATATTGAGTGTCAAAGAAAAAGACGGTATTCAACTGCCTTAATTAACATGCACTAAACATATGAATTCATTATTTTATTAATAGTTCTTTTTTTTTTTTTTATAAAAGTAGGTACTTATCTTTTAGTTGGAGGTTATTGAAAACCATTTATTTTTTTTGTTTTTTTACCTATATTACTTAACAATAGAAAACAATTTTATTTTGTTTAGGTAGTTATTAGCATACTAAGAGACCAGACTCCCAATGCCATATATAATAGTATAGATAAAATGGAGTAGAAGAACACAATTTAGACCTAATTTATTTGAAATAAGATAACTATATTCAGATTTATTATAGATGGAATCATGATTTGCCATTAGATAACTATATTTTTCACACATTTTTCGTTTTTTTGAATAAGAGAAATGGGCGAAGTTATATTCAGATGTTAGAAGTATATTACAGCGAATTGATTTTTTAGAATGACAGTTGATATACAATGATCATACTAAAACTTGATACGTAAATATTTTCCTGAATTATTAATGCAAATCGTTGGCTTACAGAGAGAAATTAAATATTGCATGAATTAAGGTATGTATAATGCAGCATGGGATATAATAATTATATTATGTGAGTTTATTTATTTATATATAATCACAAATTGAAAATTAGAATTTATAGTGTGGAGATATTAGGCTTTTGATTTAATTAGTTTTTATTTTAATTTGAGAATTTTATTGTCAATTAATTAGTTTAAATCCTTCATTTGAGTAAGGATATTTATAATCCAATTCTAATTTCCTATTTTTAGTTGAGATCTTAATTACTAGTTGAGTCTTTCTTGAGGATTACCACTCATATTTTTTAGATTACTCACTTACTTTTTTAGTGAGACGAGTGATTTATTAAGAGAGGTACGTGCATGAAAGGATTCGTTAATGATCATTGAATAAAAAATAAATTATTATAATTAAAATACTTACTAAAAATCATATATTTATTTTTAATGAGTAGTTACTTTATTTTCAACAGTTTTTAAAGATTACTCACTTTTCTAAAAGTAGGATTTCCTCGAGAAAGACTCAAATAATTAAGAACTCAATGAAAAATAGGAAACTAATAAATATATAATTTATTTTTTATTATTAGTATAAAACGTTTATTCTTTACATATTTCAATTAATGAATATTAAATTTATTTCTTAAAATTCAAAATAATGACTTTCCATACATTATTTGATAAAAAGTTTAAATATAAATATTCAAAAACTAGTAAACTTAATATATGTTGGCTGTTTATTTATTTATTCTTATTTTGTATCAAGTTCAAAAATAATAGACTTATTTATTTATTTTTATTTTGTATCAAGTTTAAAAATAATAGACTTATTTATTTAACAAACCTATATCAAGTTTAAAAAGAATAGCCCATGTTGTATTCTTCCAAACACTAAATGTTAAGATAATTTTAAAATTAAGAATTTTAACTCTCACTGACCCATTTATCTATAAGGAAAAAAAAGTTTAAAAATAATAGATTTAAATAGTATAAATATTAATTTTAAATTATTTAAATATTGAAAAGTACAGAGTATTAAAATACTTGCGGGTTCAAAACAAAGAAAAAGGAAAAAAAAAACCTCACAGGAGTGAAAAACTTCCTAAGATAGTGAAGAACTTGTCCCATTGCCAACTCTAAGCAATGTTTTTAAAATTAAACCAGTTATCAAGTAAAACGTTACAGTAGTTCAATTAAAGTGGAATTAGATTTGAATTACATAATATTTTTTATATATTATATAAAAAAAATACTAATATACTTAAAATATTATTAAATAATTATATTACAATTAAAATAACTAAATAAGTTTGTAATTTATATAATATAATATTTAATAGCTAAAAGTAAAAATAAAAGTTAATTAGAGATTTCATATAATTTATTTTTAGGATATTTGTGTTATTTTGCATAATAAAGTTATTATTTTTTTATTTCTATCAAGTTTTTTTAATTACATAACTAGCTCATGTTAAATAAAATCATTAATTTTAACACTTAATTAAATGATGAAGATAATTTGACTAAATTATGATATTTTAGGGTGCAATGTATTACAATTAATAAATTAGAAAAGATATTGCAATAGCAACTAAAAATTAAGGTGACAAAGTGCAAAATCTCCTAAAATAAAATAAATTCAAAATTTAAAGTTACACTAAAACTATATAGTAGATAATTAAATTTAAAATCATAAATTTGTTTCAAATATAATAATAATAATAATAATAATAATAATAATTAATGCAAAATAATAATATATGTAAAAATAAAAAATATAAATTAATATTTTAAAAAATAGATGATAAAGATAAGGTTAGTGGTTAGTGGTGACACCGCGTGGCCCACTCCCTTGGAAGCGTCTTGTACATGCTTGGGAAATTGATAATCTTCCAGTTGTATGCCATATTGTCAGTAGCCATTTAGCCTCAATAATAGTAACGTAGGAAACATTTTGGTAGTTTTAGCCAACCAGATGGTCGCGATGATGGAATCTGGACGGAGGACTGGTAGTATCTCTCTAGATCTGGCAAAAGCGTGGTCTTCTTCTTCTTCTTTTGTATTTTTTTTCTAAAATATCATCTGAAAAAAAATATTCTAAAAATCAATGAATCAGTATAATTGGCCAATTTTTTTGGTTGAAGCCAGTTCACCGAATTTATTACCGATTTAATGATAAACTATTCTTCAAGGTATTTTGAACTGGCCAAGCCTCTAATTCCAGGTGTAACTGGTTGGACTGGCCGATCCAATTTTAATAACCATAGTTCTAAGAAGTCTTCTTTTTACTTCCTAGGATAAATTTTTTTATATTCATTTCTCACAAGAATATGATACTTAACATAAAAATTATAAATTTGACAAGAATTAAGTAAAATTTAAAATAGTATACATATAATATTTAATTTAATTATAATTTTTAAAATAGACATATTATAACTACAAACTTTATAACATATGCATACACATACATTAATGTCATGAATATATGAATGACAACTAGTAGCTTTGTTCTCCGGTGTCCAGACTTCCAATATTGCTTTCACCTTCTTTCTTTGCAAATATACCTTAGTAGTCTACCAGGTGCTTGAACCATTGTCTTACGATCTAGGAAAATGAAGACGTATATCTCAAAGGCTACCATAAATGGACCACTAAAATATATTGCATAAGGGGATATAGCCTCTAGTAAGATGCAGTAAATAAATGAGAGTCCAAATGTGAGCACTCGCAATTGAAATGCTCCACGGCCACGAGAATATATCCTAACCATAAGAAGCATAGAGAGGATGAAGATCATCGTGTTCATCATCAAGAACCAGAAAGCCGATATAGCTGGACAGTTCTTCAATGCCTTTATGCGACTCTTATATCCAAATGAGTGCTTAACGCATCCCCAACTTGGTTCTGTGCCATCTTTGAAGATGGAGGATGGAGGAGTGAGCACGCCTTGGTATGTCAGGGTTATTACTAAACCCCCCACAACTAGTAATGCATTCTGTAAATCGTTCCTTTCTTCTGATTTAGGCTGCAATGGCAATGTGGTGATTTCGGCATCGTTCTTTTGTGGAGCACAATCCTCCTCCACAGTTATAAATTCTTCTTTTTCTTGGCCTTCTTCTTTCAGTATGCTTAGTGTCTGCAAGCACTGTTATTTTCTCACAGATATATGAATCAGTTATCAGTGTAAAAAGCAATATAAGAAGACTATGAATGACTAACTATGAACACATGAAAATAGAGAAGATGGAACTGTTTACCTGGAACTGTTTCTTTGCTGCTGCAAGTTCACAGAAGGTATTCCCTTCCTTATCCTTCACTCTTAACAGATGATCGAATTTGTTAAGCTTTCTCAGCCTCTTCATTAGCTCTTGTACTGCTCCAAATTGGTTATTCTTCACTGCCAAATGAAGAACAGTGTCTCCTTTTGCAGTTAGTTCTTCTATAGACTCGGGACAGTGGCAGACTAACTCTTCTATCACACCAACTCTCCCATTGATGGCAGCATAATGTAATGGGATTCCACCATAATTGTCGTTGACAAGACATTGGTTAAATTGAAGCTCCAAGTTCAAGAGCTCCCTCACAATCTCAACATACCCTTCTGCAGAAGCCATATGCAATGGGATCAGACCTCGTTGGTTTGTCTTGGTGGCAAAGGAAGGCATTAGCTTGATCAACTCCTTCACAAAATTAATTTGTCCTGCAAGTGCTGCAACATGCAGGGGTGATTCTTCAAAAGGGGCTAAAGAGGCTTTCTTGCTCAATATCAGAGAATCCTCCTCGAATATTTTGCGCAATGCAACAACATCTCCCACCGTTGCGGCATCCATTAATCTCTGATCCATGGCTTTGCGGAAGAAATACTTGTTGCTTGTTCAATGGACAAACATCCAGTCAATTTCCCTAGGGCTGAAAGCTAAATCTATATAGGGAAAGAAAAGTTGAAGTGGTATTTGAAAGTACTAATTTAATAAATAAGATAGAAAGGGTACTAGTTTGAGACATAACTTTTTCAAAAGATGTGTGTACAGTAAAAAAGCTAACAATAATTTACTCAAGTTTATTTCGTTATAACAATATTCATAGAAGATAACATTTGGAGTTTTTTCAATTTCAAATATCCAAGGGTTCCTTGTAAAATCGTTGGTCACCATAGATACTCATAAGGAACCCTTAAAGCGAGTTTTAAGGAAAAAATATGGGTTGATTGTCCTTACGAGAAAGTGCCATTTTATTGCTACTATTTTGGGGTAGTGATTAGTGGGGCATGAAAAGAAAAAGGGGATTGTATAAAGTTAGTACAAGCTTCCGTCAAAGAAGACAAATATGGGAGTTAGTTGAGAGCATAAAATGGGAAGAAGAGTCAATGGACATTTACTGTCACCGATTCCATCAAATAAAGGTGCTTCATTCCTCGAAATTGCTCCATCACTGATTCCAGTTTTTTTTTACAGAGATCTTTGTATTAAAAGACAAAATTTTGTTTTTAAATAAAAAAATTAATAAAATATTTAGTTCAGATTTAAAAAAAATGAGAAAAGATTTTAATCTAAAAAGGCTGAGCTCTAAGTCATTAGCTGGAGCCATATTTGAAAGAATATGTGGAAAGGTAGGTTTGATTTGTAAAAATATTTTTTGTTTTTATTTTTTAAAAATAGTTTTTATTTTTAAATTTTAGATAATATGTTTGGTTTGTATTTTATTTCTTGTTTTCAAAAAATAAAAACATGTTTGGTTTGTAATGTTATATCATATTTTTAAAAAATAAAAATTAAGAAAATATGTTTGACTTGTAATGTTAAATCTTATTTTTAATTATTTTATTATTTTGCTAAGCTACACCCAGAGGCACTAATACCTTTGGTGCTTTTTTTTTTTCAAGAAAAGAATCAATAAAATTTAAGAAAGAAATTCAAAAAAAAAAATTCAAAACACAATGTTTAAAAAAATTAAAAAATGTAAGAAAATGTAAAAAAAAAAATTCAAAGAAAGAGTACAAAATATAAAAGATAGAAGAAAAAATTATATAAACAAATGTAGCTTAGAAAACACAAAGAAACATAATTTTTCATACATAATATTCAAATGAACAAAATGATATACTTTTCAATAGGGTGTTCAACGGTTTGGTTTGAACGGCTAAACTGCCTTAACCAACCCAAATTGACACCCAAACCAAACCAAATAGCACAATTTGATGTTCGGCTCAGTTTCATTTTATATAAACTGTTCGATGTGCGGTTTGGGATTTTCAAATTGCCAATTTAACCGAACCGCATAATTTATATATATTTCATTTTTTTTTACATATTAGAATATAATAGGCATTTACTCATTTAGAATCATAAGGCAAATGTCCAAAAGAAACCCTTGACTCCTCTCTGGCTCAAAACTCACCATCACCAACTCACTAGCTCACCAGCCTCCGACCACTGCCATAGTCACTTGACACTTGCCACTAGCTGGTAGTTATTCTAGGTTTCTATAGTTTTTCTGCAAGAGAAGGAGCGAGAGATTTTAGGGGAAATGCTCAAGAGATTTTCTGAAGGAGAAAAATGGGGGAATAAAGAGTAGATCCACATAAGCTAAAGAGGATTGCGGTGACGGCATATGACTACGAGAACGACCCAAGATGGGCCAATTATTAGTCAAATATTGTTATCCCTCCCCATATGGCCTCACGCTCAGATGTTGTTGACCATTTCGAGCATAAGTTCTACCAGCACTGCATCGTATGTACTATCTTCCTTATTCTCTATTGGGTAATGGGTATTTGGTGCTTTGGGTTTATAATCTATAAAATTCTAGACCTCTGAACATCTTCTTTGGCATAAATGTTATTAATGGCTGAGTTTCTGTTGTCATTGATATATAATTATATTGTTTTATGAAGCTGCAATCAATCAGAAACAAAATGGGGTTTTTTGTAGTGTTGGTTGCCTCGGTTCCTTTCTTTGTGTGACCAAAAAACCATGAATGTTATTTGGTTCCTTTCTTTGTGACAAAAAAACATGAATATTATTTGGTTCCTTTCTTTGTCATATATCCAAACCGCAAAATAGCGGTTTGGTTTGGTTTTATTTTTGCCCTCATAATTGACATTAACCAAACTGAACCAAACATTATTTCCTAGGTTGGTTTAGTTTGCGGTTTCATCCAAAACCGAACCAAACCAAACCACATTATAAACACCTTTACTTTTCATACACATTTCACCTTGAGGAAGCATACAGCAATCAACCTCAAATTCATCAAATGGCGGGAGAAACCTAGTCACATAAGGATTTAAAGGAACTCCTCTCAAAATCTTAAGATAACCTTGAAACAGAAATAGATACAGAGCAAATGGTATCAAATGTTAGATCAATCTTATTAATGAAATCAAGTAAATGGTATCAAGTTTACTGTGTAATGAAATCAGTCTTATTAATTAAGTCAAATATCAAGTTTACTCATCAGTTTGCTTTCCAAATATTAGTTTGGAATTAACCCATAAACACCAAACAATTAACGCAATCATCAAACTTTCCCAAATCATTATGTAACAATCAAACCCTTTGAGAGAAATTTAGAATAAGCCATGAATAAAGTCATAATAATGAAAGGAAAATCCCAAAGTCACATCCCTAAATCAAGAACATTATACATCAAAATAAATTACTTTAGACAATTACCCAGAACATCAGCATTAGGTGCAAGAATCCAAGAATAATAACCGAAACTCCAAGTTCATAGAAGAAACCCTAATTTCGACCAAACTCGATATCATAGATTGGAAACTCAAAACCCAGAAAGCCAAGAACTAGGATTATAAAACCTCAAACTGATTTCAAATCAGCGTAGCAAATATAGCCTAAAATCTTATTGAAATTAGGGATTCAAGAAATCTCAGTCTGACATATTAATCAACCCATCGAACCTTTTAATCAACCCATCAAACCCTTAAACCAAGAATTAAGAAGCGCCTAAACTAATCCCCTAAAAAAATTTGTCAAAAACTTATACTTGCGAACTCCTAATCAGAACTTAAAATCCAAAACCACTTGACTCAAATGTAGGAAAACAAAAGGGAATCAAACTAGTTTAGGAGGAAATGAAGGAGTTACATGTGGTTTAACCAAGAATGGTGTTAAAGGCACTATGTCGAGGACGATGGGTAGATTGCATGCTTCAAATGGATCTTCTACTAACCATCGTTGTTTTAAAGTGGTCTGAGTGCAAGCTTGGCTAGATGGCATTGAAGATGGGAAGGTGATGGCGAGAGAGTGAAGCTTAGATGTTTCAGAAGAAGTTGAGTATTTCTCAAGAACATTACCACATTACCAAATAGTCACTAATTTTTTTACTATTTACCAAATTGCAACAGCGTTTTCAAAATCCTTGTTTTAGTTTTTAAAATTTTCAACAAGAAACATTAAAAAAAAAATTTCAAGGTTTCAACATTTTAGAGAACATTTTCAAGAAAACATTTCTTAAATTTTTAGCCAAACACATTTTCACTCTTATTTCTTGTTTTCAATGAAAATGAAATAGGAAACACCTAAACTAAATGCACCCTAAGCTGTTTATCTAGAAAATTTTGCTTAATGGCATTGCAATTAATGTTAGAATTATAGCCTTCCATTATATATTGTTTATTTAATTTTATAAAATAGATTGATAACATGATCTAATATATATTAATATATATAAAGACAAGCATGACAGGCCCAAAATAATTATGTGATCAAGTTGATTATGGGTGGTGCACACTTACTTTGGGCTATGTGGTTGGGCGGTTATAGTGTAGGTCAGAACTTATCAGAAGCCTATAATTGGAAGGCCCGATAGGTTATTTGTGTGATGGCTAGGTCCCCTCTCCATTCCTAATATAAATATGTGTTATAACACATTTTGACTATCCCATTAAAAGCCGTCTATTGCTATTGGAGATTGGAGGGCTTTATCCTAAATAGTGAGACTCACTGCATTATAAGTTTGATTAGGTTGAGCAGTTCACGTATATCTATTATCTATTTTTATAGTGTTCTAATTATTATAAATTTTTCAATATTTCTAACATGTGGCATCAGATCCAATAATGTAAGATTTTAGGACCCAATTTTGTGTTTTTGTACGTTCTTAATTTTTCAGCATCTAGTCCTAATTAATATGAAATTTCATACATGGAATTGAGAGTATATCATTAAATTGAGATTTGATTCATTAGGGCTTTTGTAATAGAGATCAAATTGAATTCATTGATATATATGATTCTAGCTTTTGGGATCTGTGTGGTGATAATTCTATTTAAAAAATTTATTGGGTTCCATTATAGAGGGGGGAATTTTTGAATTTTGATTCACTCTCAATGGTTACTATTTTCAGTTGGGTTTCATGTATATTATTTATGTGACCCCAATGAACAAAATCCCTTAATTTATTTATGAATTAATCAACCATAATGGCCAAAAATTAGGTGAGTTTTTGTGTGATTTTTAGAGAGGAAAAGTTTTGATTTTATCCAAAAATACATCTCTATTAGTTTGGATTTCATGGTTTTTTAGTTAATAATCCTATTTTGCCTCTTTTTCCTTATTTTTTACCTTTTTTTTCGCTGCGTTTTGAGTATCAGCTGTGTAATGGAAGTCTGAGGGAAAAGGAGATGAACTGTGTTTTTTTTTTGGGTTATAAAATAAATAAAAAATCACGTAGAATGCTTCTGAAGAAATCTTGCGAATGACCTAGGTGTTTGTCCATCCTCTGTATATCTACCATAATATTCTCCACCTATATCTGATCTCACAATCTTAATTTACTTACCACATTGTTTCTCTACTTCAGCCTTAAAGATCTTAAAGGCATCTAATGCTTTATTCTTGTTATAAAGCATATAGAGACATATATCGTGAGTAATCATCTATAAAAGAGATGAAGTATTTCTGACCATGTGAGTCCATGTATGGACTACATATATCAGTATGTATGATCTCTAATATGTCCGAACTCCTATTAGCACCCTTCTTTGACTTGTTATTCTGCTTTCCCTTTATGCAGTCCACAAAAGTCTTAAAATCAGTAAAATCTAGAGTATTAAGTACCCCTTCATTTACTAATCTTTTAATTCTTTCTATAGAGAGGAATCCTCATTAATAACACATCTTTTAGTGCCAGTGTGAACATGCATTGAATCATAAGTGGCATTGTTTTGTAAATTAATGCAGTAAAGACCATCAGACAAAGTACCATTCCCAACACAATCATATTTATAAAATAAACTGAATGATGAATATGAAAAATTAAAGGAATATTCAAAAGGTGCAAGCTTTGAAACTGAAATCAAGTTTCTATAAAACTTGGAACATAAAAGGTCTTTTCTAACTTTAAAACAAAACCACTAGTTATAATATTATTTAATTAAATAGAGACAGATTTCGAGGTATCTTAGGTCTGTCTCAGAAAACCTATATTAACAAAGTTTTAGAGAGATTTTGTATAAAGGATTGTTCACCAAGTGTAACTCCCATTATGAAGGTTGATAGGTTCAATTTGAACCAATGCCCAAAGAACGACCTTGAAAGGGAACAAATGAAGAACATTTCATATGTTTCTACTGTTGGAAGCTTAATGTATGCTCAAGTCTACACAAGACTTGACATTGCATTTGCTGTAGGAATATTGGGATGATATCAGAGTGATCTAGGTTTAGACCACTAGAGAGCTTCAAAGAAAGTAATGAGGTACCTTCAAGGAACCAAAGACTACATGCTTATGTATAGACGGACAGACAATATGGAAGTAATTGGCTACTCAGATTTTGACTTTGTTGGCTGCATTGATTCACGTAAATCAACATCAGGATACATTTTTTTTATAGCCAGTGAAGCTGTATCAGCGAGGAGTGCCAAGTAGACTTTGACTGCCACTTCCACTATGGAAGCAGAGTTTGTATCTTGTTTTGAGGTTACTTCACATGGTGTATGACTTAAGAGTTTTAGGCTTAGAATTATGGATTCAATCTCTAGGCCATTGAGAATGTATTGTGACAATTCAGCTGTTGTTTTTATGGCTAAGAACAACAAAAGTGAAAGTCGAAGTAAACACATCGACATTAAGTATTTAGCCATAAGGGAACGTGTTAAAGAAAAGAAAGTGGCCATTGAGCACATCAACACTGAGCTAATGATCGCTGATTCTTTGACTAAAGGCATGCCACTGTTAAAATTTAAGGGTCATGTAGCAAATATGGGACCTGGTTCCATTATGTAATTTTTCATTGTATTGACAATGTTATTTTAATGAAATTCTTAATTATTCTGATGTTTTTCTCATATTGATGTAAACCTTAATTTAATTTTGAGAAAATTCATCTGTTTTGGACCAAGAATAAACATAGGGTTTATTCATTAAGAAATTGTTGCCACATAAATTATAATATTTAAAAAATAAATACATAGTAATACATGGAAGGTAATACTCATCATTAAAGGACTTATCACCATGATTCATGTACTTATTACTTAATACAGATTATCGATGGGCTTAAGATGAGACATGGGAGAATGTTAACTATTTTTTACGAAGACCGTTCATGAGAATGTGTCTCAAGCTTCCCTTCATTTTAGGAGCTTTTGAAATGGTCCATAACTTCCCTTGGGGTTTTCATCACGTTCATGAAGCAGTTAGAACGTTCCTTATGATAATTTGAAGTAGTAGAATACTTGACACGTGGCCACCGTAAGCTTGATGGAAGCTTGACTATAAATACTACGGTTTGGTCCTTAGACTTGACACTCAATTCCCTTCAATCTTACACCATCTAGTATAGTGAGCAAAGTTTGGAAGTGCCAAACAAAGAGAAAAAGCAGTGTCCTAGCGTGAGCAGCACCAATGGCTGGAGGTACTGTTTCTTGAGCACTATAGTTTTTTATTCCTTTTAAGTGTTTATTCCGTATTAAAGAGTTGTATTTATGCTTACATTTGGTGGTAGGGAGGTATATAAAGGAATGAAATAGTGGATTAAGGAATGAAAGCTCGAAGATAAAGAGAATTAGGCTTTTTCAAAGAATTACCGCAACTTTCCCACTCCCTTTGATTATCATATACAAAAAGGTCTCATCCACTTTCCTACCAAATCTCTCTTTATTCTGGAACATAAATGAAGGGATCGAAGAGATCATGGCAGATTATGTTCACTAAGAAATGACCTAAAATTTGATCTTGGTTTATTTAAGATTGTTCTTTTTAATCGTAATCAAAGATGTTTTCTTGTCCCTTGTTTCTTTTCTGATCTTAATGCCAATGACATAGGATGCTTCATCAATATCCTTTATATCAAAATTTTTAGAGAGGAATTATTTCACCTCATGCAACAAACCCTTATCATTGGTTGCTAGCAAAATGTCATCCACATATAAAATAAGAAAACATATTTTACTCCTACTAACCTTCTGGTACATACATTGATCCATAATGTTTTCTATAAAATCAAATGAAGAAATTACATTATGGAATTTCAAATACCACTGGTCGGATGCTTGTTTTAAATCGTATATAGATTTCTTGAGCTTGCAAACCAATTGGTCACCATCATTAGAGGGGAATCCTTCAAGTTGTTTCATGTAAACCTCTTCCTCTAGATCTCCATTGAGAAATGCCATTTTCACATATATTTGTTGCAACTCCAAGTTAAAATTGGCTACTAATGCCAAAATAACACTTAAGGAATCTTTCTTAGATACAGGAGAGAAAGTCTCCATGTAATCCATTCCTTCTTTCTAAGTGAATCCATTAGCAACGAGTCTTGCCTTGTATCTCTCAAGGTTGCCCAATGAGTCTTTCTTTGCCTTAAAGACCTATTCACATCCAATGGCTTTTACACCATTAAGCAACTCAACAAGATTCTATACTTCAATACTCTTCATAGAATTCATTTATTCTTTTATGGCATTGTACTATAATTCTGATTCTTTGCACCTCATGGCTTGTGAAAAGACCTTAGGATCATTTTTGGCTCCAATGTTGTAGTCAGATTCTTACAGATACTCAACATAATCATTATGACTTGTTGATTTCCTTAGTCTAACAGATTTTTTTAATGTTGTACCATCATATTCCTAAGAAGTATGTGGTTCAACTTGTTGTTCAAAAGTTCTTGGCAACTCTTGAACTACCTAATCTACTGGAATATCATTAGCAACTTGTGGAACATCAACGATTAGTTGTTCAACACCAGTTTGTACTTGAGGGGTGTTGTAAACAATAATCATTCTATCATTCGAGGTGGAATGTTGAGATTCTGAATGATCATGCTCATAAACTATGTTCCTAGTTTGATCCCTCCCATTGATCAAGTCATTTTCAAGAAACTTTGTATTTCTTGATTCCACAATCCTAGTGTTGTGAGATGGACAATAAAATTTGTAACCTTTGGACCTTTCAGCATATCCAATGAAATGCCCACTAATGGTCCTTAGGTTTAGCTTCTTTTCTTGTGGATTATAAATTCTCACTTCAGACGGGCATCCCCAAACATGCATATGTCACAAACTCAGTTTCCAATCATTCCATAATTCAAATGGCGTTTTAGGAACAGCCTTAGTTAGAACTCGGTTTAATATATACACTACCGTCTTAAGTGCTTCAATCCACAAGGATTTAGGAAGATTGGAGCTGCTAAGCATACTTCACACTATGTCCAATAACATTCAATTTCTTCTTTCTGCTACACCATTCTGGTCTGGTGAACCAGGCATGGTGTACTGAGTAACAATCCCATGCTCCTGAAGAAATCTTGGGAATGGCCCAGGTGCTTGTCCATCCTGTGTATCTACCATAGTATTCTCTACATCTATTTGATCTCACGATCTTAATTTTCTTAATTTACACCTCATAGCATCTTTAAATAAATAAAATTATATATTAGGATTGATTAGGATCACATAAATAATATTAGACATTAATTGTAATTAATTATACTTAATATAATAAATTTTATCCCACAGGAATTTTTATTATATTTATTATTAATTAGGATAAAATATCAAGTTATTCATAACTTACCCATAGGAATTATGAATTTAGTAAATAATTTGATAGT
>JASKGM010077608.1:0-15132 GCA_034509205.1 Ceratonia siliqua
ACTCAAATAAAATTATTTATCCACCAGATAAAATTTAACAGTTTAGGCATCAAGAGGTAAGTAAGAATCCACTCACATTCGCTAAATTTTGAGACTTAATACTTTAGGATAGAGTTGGTTCCAACGGGTTGATTTCAGACAAGCCTATATGCAACCATATATGCATATTCCATTAGTATACTAAATCCTATCGCTACTTTTCCAGCACAACTCTAATAACTAGAAAAGAACTTGACTGCTCAATTTAATTGCTCAATATGAATTCAACCAATGATTCACGGTAGGTTTCAGCCATTACTGCAATAGTAATCTAAGAAGTAAGGTGTGAATTTTTAACATAGTTTTTCTTTGGCATTTCATCGAACACCTGGTGTGCATCCTAAAACTACATTCTAAATGAGCCTTATACATCATGAAATTTAATGCAGGAAGAAAAGGATGTTGAACAAATTTACAGCAAGCATTATAGGTTTAATTCACAACATCCTTACTTGTCTAAAAGAGGTTTCAAATCCCTCCACAAATTGCCCAAAACCGAATTTGTTTGCTAGAAAGAAATCACGTTTCTAATTCAAGAAATTGTTCAGGAGGAGGGTGACTTTACTTACCACAAAGGAAAGCTTGAAAAATTGGATTTGCAGAAGTATTTGAATGCCAAAACCGAATGCCAAAACCAAACTCTCACGCAGCAGAACGTTGTTAGAATGGCTGGGAGTTCGCCGTGAATAAGTGATGGCATCCAGCGGGTTCCAGCATTTTCCACGGCCACAATGGCGACTATGGCGGCTGAGGACTGTGGGGGATGGCTGGGTTTTGGCTGAAAATTCCAAGGGTATGGTGGAGGAGGGGTGGCGCACGAGGGAGAAGAAGAGGATTCAGAGGTTAGCGGCGGTGTGTTTCAGGAGGGGGGAGGGGGACCTTCGTGGAGGATTTAAAGGGGTCCAGGGACCCCTTTGCAAATTAAGAAAGTTTCTAATTTGCAACATGGTCCTTAAGATTTAGGTATTTGCATTTTGGTCCCTTTTTTTTAATTTTTTTGGGCATTACAAGAGATGAGCAGTAGAGAAGAAGAATAAAGAAATGAATGAATACTTTGAGATGATGAGCAGGTTGTGTATTTCTACAAGAGAAAGCATCTTAACTAATCAGTAACTAAATGAACTAACTGATAACAATATAACTGACTAACAGTTTAGGAAGTCATCTAGACTATTATCTAGGACTCTGACTATACTATACACATTCATCTAACACAGCTCCTTAAACTCAAGGTAGATGAATCCTCAATCCTAAGTTTGTTCCTTAAACTTGGGAATCTGGCATTAATGATTGCTATGGTTAAACAATCAGCTACTTGATCAAGTTCTGCATCACTTTTTCTCTAACAAAGAATATATCCAATTCAACATGTTTTGTCTTAGCATGATGAACTGGGTTAGTCGAGATCATTACTGCACTTAAGTTATCATAGTAAATAGCTGGTACAATGCTTGTGACTTCTCCCAATTCACTCAAGAGAGATTGAATCCAGCTTATTTCTACTATAATGTTGGCTAAGCTACGAAACTCAGCTTTTGTGGAGGACCTTGACACTGTGTGTTGTTTCTTTGAAGACCAAGAAACTAGCTTTCCTCCATAATACACACAGTTCCCTAAAATTGACCTCCTATCCATGGGGTCTATAGCCCAATCAACATCACAATAGCTAATAACTTCCATATTTAAAGGTTTTCTGAGATAAAGACCATAGTTAACTGTTCCCGCAAGGTACCTCATGATTCTTTTAACTGCTTTCCAATGAGAACTTAAGGGTGCATGCATAAACTAACTCACCTTATTTACAGCAAAAGAGATTTCAAGTCTAGTGACTGTTACATATTGGAAAACACCAACATTTATCTATAAAAGTGAGTATCATGCATTGTTTCACTTCCATAGTTTAGTGACCTCAAACCAACTGTCATAGGTGTAGAAATAGGCTTTGCTTCTTCCATTTTAGCCTTCACCAACAAGTCTTTAATGTATTTTGATTGAGACAAGTGGATACCCTCATTCTAAGTTGGTTGAACCTTAATTCCTAGGAGTTTACCAAGCCAAGTCTTTAAAAGCAAACTCCTTATTTAACTTGGAAATGCGAGAGGCAACCTCTTCTTCTGAGTTTCCAAGGATGAGTATCATCAACATAGACAAGTACATACATTGTACCTCTGTTATCTTTCTTTATGAACAAAGAGTTGTCACATCTAGCAGATGATAAGCCAAAATGAAGAAGAACTTGTGCTAGCCTCTCAAACCAAGTTCTCAGAGCTGTCTGAAACTATACAAGGGCTTATCTAACTTGCAAAGTAGTGAAGATGAACAGGTTGGACCTTTAACCTCAAATCCAGGTGGTTGCAACATGAAAACATCCTCATTGAGCATGCAATTTAAGAAGGCATTATTTACATTTATTTGATGAACTTCCTAACCTTTTTGAAGAGTATAAGTATGTAAAATTCTTATGGTTGTTGGCTTAATTATAAGACTGAAAGTCTCTTCTTAGTCTATTCCAGCTTGTTGGTGAAATCCCTTTGCAACCAAAAGCCTTAAGCTTGTTAACAGACCCATCTAGATTCTCCTTTACTTTAAATACCCATTTGCAACCAATAGGTTTTCTATCCTTTGATAAAGTTACTAGATGCCAAGTGTCTTAAAAGAGCCTTATATTCCTCTTCAATATACTTCTTCCAGTTAGGGTGTGATAAAGCCTTCAGAACTATTACGGGTTCTTTGATAGTTATGAGAGCTTCTGGCTTGAATATGCCAGCTCTGGCCCTCATTACCATGGGATGATACCTCTGTTCATAAGCCAAAGATACTGAATGAGTGAAGGATTCTGAAGCAACTTATACTCTCTTTGAATTTTCTGCAATTTCTAAACCAACCAGTGATCTTTCTCTATTTTCTGAAGGAACATGTGAACTACTGTGTTCAGTGGGTTAAGGTTCAATGCTAGGGTTTTGACTGTCAAGAACAGGAACATTATCATGTTGAATGATATGAGTAGTGCCAGATTGCTTATGTTGAATATGTGACCCAGGAGAGTCACTGGTATCTTGATCATAAATTCTACTAGCCATAAGACTTTGATGTTGTGGATGGCAGGATGGCAATGGTAAACAACCAGTGGAAGAATTTGAAGACTTGCTGATAGTGGGAATAATAGGGAAACATCAGAATATTGAAAGTTGTAATCAAAGTTAGTAATTGAAGTGTGTTTAAAAGGAAATGAGTGCTCATTAAATATGACATCACTTGAGATGTAAATTCAGCCATTTGGGCCTAAGCATTTGTACCCTTTGTGATTAGGTGAGTAACCTAGGAAAGTACATTGTTATGATTTGTATTAGAGCTTTTTAGTGTTGTAGGGCCTTAGATTAGGAAAACAAGCGCAACCAAATACTTTAAGAAATCCGAAATCTAGAAGTATGTGATATAGAAGTTGATAAGGTGAATTATTATTCAATGATAGTGAAGGTAGTCAATTTATGAGGTAGGCTGCAGTTTTGAAGGACTCACTCCAGTATTTCAGTGGTGGGTGTGCCTGAGCTGGCAAAGACAGCCCTACTTCTACAAGGTTTCTATCTTTTTTTTTGCTGTCCCATTTTGCTCATGAGAGTAAGGACAAAAAATTCTATGATGAATGCCACGCTGAACCAGAAAATGAGCAAGAGCTTTAAACTCACCCATTCCATCACTTTGGAGTGACTAAATTTGGAGGTTGAATTGATTCTCAACTAGATTTTTGAATACTACAAAGGTAGGGTATGCTTCTGATTTAGTTTTTAGCATATAAAGAATTTGGTAAATTCATCAACAAACAAAATAAAATACTTATAACTTTAAGTTGAAATTGTTAAAGAAGAGCCCCATAAATCTAAATGTATTAGTTGTAAAGGATGTGTATAAATAAAATAGGTGCTAAGAAAGGGAGATTTATGCATTTTTCCAATACAACAGGCAGTGCAAAAATTAGAAGCAGTTTTATTGACAATAGGAATGTTACATTGCTTTAAAACTTGAGAAATAATAGATTGTGAGGGGTAGGCAAGCCTACGATGCCACAATTGAAAATTTGATAAGGGAAAAACCAAGTCTGATTGAGACTATGATAGACTTGACACATTTACTTGAATGGCTGGTCTTTGGTGAGGCATGTTGAAGAGAAGGTTGTCAAACACATATAGCCCATTTCTAAGGGTTCCTTGAAGATAAGTTTGCTTGGTAGCCTAATGTTTAACAAGGCAATAGTTAGAGTGGAATTCAAAGAAGACAAAATTGTCTTTTGCAAACTGAAAGACACTTAAAAGATTCTTTGTAATTTGGGGTACATGCAATAGATGGTGCAATTTTAATGAGATGGAACTACAAGCTGACAAGATAGGAGAATAATCAATATGTCCAATGGATAGACCTTTACCAGCACTTGTTCTGATCTTGAATAACCATGTTTAATCATGAGATTATCTGCCTTAAGTGTGATATGATGTGTTACTTCTGAGTCTGAATACCAGCATTGGTATGGATGATTAACAAGAGAGGAGATAGTCATAGCATTCATTTCTACATGCAAGTTTGGGTTTTGAGGTATCATATCAGTAGTACTACTTTGTGTGAGGTGAACTGTAAACTCAAAGTATGCTTAACTATTTGAATTTTGAGGCTCTTGAGTTGAATTAAGGTTTCCACCTTTATAAGTGTCAATATACCTATGATAGCAGTAGTATACTAGTTGTCCATACTTGCCACTAACTTGGCATTGGGGCCTATCTTTGCCCCTTCCTCTTCCTCGATTTCCATAATTTGACCTACTTCCTCTTGATGCTAAGTTATGGAAATTGAAGCATATTTATGTTGAATAATTGTTGTAATTGGGATTAAACCTTGAACCAGAATCTTTCATATAGGAATGGGATGAATGTGACATTATCTGCTTCTAATTTGTAACCAGATTAGCAAAAACAATATTAAGAGACTTGGTATGCCTATCAAATCGACTTTCTTGAGCCAACAACAAGGTTTCAACCTCTTCCACAGTAATTGCTTCAGTTTTTTATAGTATGGTGGTGACAAAAGGGTTAAATTCAGCACCTAAGCCATCAAGAATGGCATCAATTCGATCACTTATAGTAATTGGATTACCAACTACAGCTAATGCATCTGTGGTTCTTTAATTTTAAGGAGATACTCTGACAAAAAGAGAATCATTTTTGGTATTTTGCAGTTAAAGCCTGAGTTGGCTGATTTTGGCTTTGGTTTGAGAAGAAAAGAAAGCCTCCACCTTCTCCCACATTTGGTAGGCTGTTTCACAACCTACTACCCTTGTCAACATGTTCTCTAGCATGGATGACAGCAACCAAGAAACTAGGAGTTGATATTGCTGCTCCCAATTGAGGAATTCTGAGTTGCAATGATTTCAATTAGCATCCTCTTGACTAATGAATCTTGCTGGTACATATTGTCTTCTTTCAATGAATTTCTTGAGTTGACGACCCCTGATGACAACTAGGACTTGTTGTCTCCATAGTAGGTAGTTTTGATCATCCAACTTCATTGATACAGGATGTGTGAATGCAACTGGAGAGAACTTGGCGCTGAGAGGAACTGTGCCTCCATTGGCACTAGACTATATTCCTCCCTGAGATTGATCCATGGGTGAATCACAGAAGGCTCTGATACCATGATGACATTTTGTGAGAATAAGAACAAAAATGAGCATTAAAGAAAAAGAATAAAGAACTGAATGAACACTCTGAAATGATGAGCAGAAAACCAATTGTATTGATATAATTAGCATATTATGTGTTTATATAAGAGAAAGCATCTTAACAAATCAGTAACTAAATAAACTAACTGATAACAATATAATTAACAGAGAGTTTAGGAAGTCACCTTGACTATTATCTAGGAGTCTAACTATACTATACACATTCATCTAACAACTATCTCAACCATTTGTATATAATTTTTGAATAAAGTGTTCGTAAATAGCATTAATGTTTTTTCAATTGTTTAATAAGGATATCATCACATTAATTGAAATTAAGTTTCGTTTCAGACAATTTACTACATGGACTTAGTAAATTTAGATTCTATATGGTATTACTTTTTTTGCTAGGCATGCATACCATAAAAAATAATTTAAGGTGATAAACTTCTAATATTAAACACATTATGATAAAATGGCACACTTAATAAATTATAAAAAAAAACCAAATACAAATTGATCTAATCTTAAGAGAATATTTTATGTTTACCTTTATTTAAAACAAAATTAGCAAGCCCAAAAAGACATGTACAAAAGCTAAAAACAACCTATAAATTAATGCATGTTTGAAATAAAAACAACCTACAAAAAATTAAATTTTTTCAAGAGGTGAAGATATAGAAGTTATATTACTTTTTTCTTTATTACTGGCTTTTCTCTTAAAAAATAAATTAATTTTCTTACTCTTCACTATTATATTATTTTAAGATAAACTTATCACTTTTAAAATAACTTAATTACTTAAAAATGATTTAAATATAATTCAAACGGTTGTAAAAGTTCTTATAAGCATGAAAAATTATGCATGATAAATATGGTATTAACAAAAAATAATTCTCATAGGTATAATAACCATGGGCCTTAAAAAAAGAATCAATGACATATATAGAGATTTTGAAATAATTTCAAATTTCAAATTTCCCACCAACATTTTAACTTTGATTCATATTCAAAATATTCACCATGATTCAATATAAGGGTTATATAGTCTTAATGGATAATCATAATGACTATATAATAATAGTTAAATAAATCAAATAATTAATACCAAAAATCACATTTTAACTCTATTCAACTACTAAAAACAAATAAATGCAAACAATTTTCAATTCTAAATAAACGAAATGGGACCACACGCACACACCTAACTTAAGTTATTATTCTATTTTAGTCTTTTTCTCTCATGACAAAATTTTAAAAAATAGTATTTGTAAGTTATAATTGTACTTGCTACACATATCTTACACATTTACTTTTAATTATAGATATATTATAAAAAAATTATATAACAAATAAGTTTTTTAGAACATTAGTTAGCAAATATTTTTGGGATGACAAATAATTTAAAAAAAATTTTATGAAAAAAATTTAGGGGAGCAAAAAAAATATATTAATAACTATTGTAAAAATAATTAAATTCTTGTTATTGATAGGTTAGAAAGAAAGGTGATAAGAGAAAAAATAAATATATAAATAAATTAGTTGAGAGATTTTAGAAAAACAATGTCAATTAATACATTGAAGATAACCATAAATAAGAGTAAATTTGAAAAAATAATAATTAATATTTTATTAATAATATAAAATGACAAATAATTTGAAGCAAGTTAAAACTTTTAAAATGACTATTATTTTGAAATAGATGTAATAGTAAGAGTTTAAATTGACTTTAATAAGGATAATTTAATTCAATACAATTATTTTTTACTATAATTAAGACTATTTAATAACTTTTTTAATCCTTATATAAAATTTAATAATTTTAGAGTTATTAATTAAGTATAAAATTTAGCAATTCTGTAAAATAAGCAACAGAACTTGATGACGCATGACATTTTTTGTTTACGTGTCACTTTCTTTATTAACATGTTATAAATTTATGAGATTATACATAACATGTCTTAAATATCATAAATATTTTTTGGAACCTATTCACCTTTATATATTTATGTATTTATTTATAATTTATTTATTATATATATCTTTTATAAATTAGGTTAACTTAAAAAGTTTTTAAAATTTCACGATTCTTACTAAAACACAACAAAATTGTTATACTGACATTATAATAAAGATTCATAAAAGATGTTTATTATACTATCATTTTATTTTTGGACAATAATAATACAGACACCTCCTAATATTCATATTTTTATTAAAATTTTTTTGAAATGTTTGAAATTTTCTACTTACAAAAAACAAATTATAAAAGTAATATTGAAATAACAGTATAAGAAATATAAAAAAATTTTACAAATATATAGAGACAAAAAATGAATAAATAATAAAAAAATAAATAATGAAAGATGGGGTTATCTTTCTTTCCCTCCAAAAAAGGAGAAGTAACATGCCTTCATAAAAATATCATATCTACTTAAATTTTGGACCTTGTAGAATCATAAATCGTATAAGAAGGCCAAAGCTTATATAGCTCAGCCTCATTATTAAATAATGTATCATAATTATTATTTTTTATTTTGTTGCTAAGGAAATAGAATATAGAATATAGAATATTGATGTTATTAAATATGTTGCTTGCAAATTACTTTTTTTTTTTTTTAAGTCTTGTCTGGAAACAATGTTAGTTGAATAAGAAATTAAGAATAGAGTGTCAATATTTTTCTCTAAAATCGAGATGATTCTAAACTGTTTCTGATTGCTTAAGTCTGTCCAAGTGAATTAAATTAACAATTTGTTTAATTAGGTAACATTGGAAGAATAAATTAATTACAAGATATTTTCTGAAGGAACAGCGTTTGTTGCTTGTAAATGTTATTTGGACCACCAATCACTATTAAAATTAATATAATTTATTAGCTTAAAATAAATTCACTTCTTTTAAAATATTGCCCCCACTCTATTTTAAATTATGCAACTCCTCTTATTTTTTAAAATTTTTTATGCTACCTCATCTTCAGTGTAATTTACTTTTAATATTATTTATATAAGTTTTATTATAAACTATACACAAATTATTAATGTAACAATATTTGAATTGATTAAAAAAATTAAGTAAATCCATTTATAATTAATATAAATTTTTTACAAGTAACATTACTTTTTTCTAAGCTATTTAAACAAGACAACTATTTAAGGGTGGTTTTAAGAAGAATTTGAATTTCTAAGAAATTAAAATTTTCTAAATTATAAATTAAAAAATTAATACAAAAATCTAAAAATACATCTAAAATTGAGAAAATTTTATCTCTTAATAAATCCAGTTCTTCATACTTAATTACTTTTATATATAAAGTATAAATGCAATAAATGACCAAGATTTGAAGCTTATATAAAACGCATTTGTAAAAATAAATTATGCATAAACTGTTAAATTAATTATATTTAAGCATCCACTTGAATTCAGAAGTAATGAATTTAATAGATTATGCATAATTTATTAATAAAGTTTAGTAAAAATCATTAGTAATTAATGAAAGCAAGAAAATAATGAAAGTGATATTTGGGTTAAAGTAATGAATTAATAATATAATGAAAGAATACAACTACTAAGTAGCAATACTAGTAGTATTTTTAATTTTTTAAATTTAAATTTTAAGTTTTTTTATTTATTTTTTATTTTTTTATTTTAAGAAATAAATATAACTAATATAAAAAAATCAAAAAAAATTTTTTTAATTTTTTTTGTTTTCTTATTTTATTTTTTGAATTTTTTTAAGTATTATGTTATAAAATTTTTTAAAGTTTTATTTTTCTTATTTTTTATTTTTTTTAAAATTTCTCTAATTTATCTTTTAAAATAAAAATTATAAAAAAATTATAAATTTAAAAATTTAAAAATTTAAAAATTTAAAAATAAAAAACCTACCCAGCAATACTCAGGGTAGGTTAGTGGGAGTATTAGGGAATAGGGAGCCCTCTTGGCTCTTTATATATAAATAAATAATGGTCAAATTGGTGTAACAATGACAGAACATTGAGTCATTCATGAACTGAATCATTATTGATACTCGTGACGCCTAATATATAGCTATTCCATTTTGTCCCTCTCAATTACAACTTACAACTTGACCCATTTGGTTTCATCCTTTTCTTTTTAATATTTTTTTCTCTCTAATTCCTCGTGAGCAAAGTAAAATAAAATAAATTATCATTTTTTAATATATTTTTTAAAATATATTTTAAATAATATTTTGTCTATATTATTATATAGGGTGTCAATTAGGGCAATTCAACTTACGAACAAGATCAAAAAAAATTTTCTTAAAAAGATCTAAAAAGTTTAACTCATTTTAATTTTATAAGATTATATAATTAAACAAATCATAACGGATCAGTAAATGAAAAAATTATAAAAAATAAAATTTTATAATAAAAATAAAATTAAACTATCAATCAATCTTAATAATTATGTAAAATTTTTATATATATTAAAATACTATCAATTTATCATAAATTTAATCTCCACCAATTTCAGAATTCATAATATAAATTAAAGGCATAAAAAGAATAATATATATATTCCGTTGGCCCCTCAAACAATATGGCACGCCAATATTAAAGAACTAAATATGGAATTGAAAATATTAATTATTAAGTACAAAAAATATAAACATTTTGAGTAAATTATTTGTACAAAAAATTATTAAAGTTATTTGAATAAATTATTAAGTGTAAAAAACAGAAATTTTGAACTTATTTTAAATTTTTAGTTAAGACCCCAGAATTAAAAGGAATTTCTTGTAATTTAAAATTTAAGTCTTTAACTTTTTCTTTAAAACTCTTCTTTTATTTTTTTTGGGGTAAAATTTAAAATTCTTCATTAAAAAATTTAAGCAAATAGGGTAATATTAAAAAAATTTTGGGGTAAAATCTTTTAATTTTTCATTTCTTTCTATATCTCTGTTTATTTTGATTTTCTATTGCTACAATTTAGGGTAATATTTAAGCAAAACAATTTTAAACTTGGCAATGATTGGAGTCAGTGTAAGGCAAACTCTTTATGCATAATATAATATCAATAAAAGTCAAACCAAAATTAAATATTGGGCGGTTAATTTCCCCCCATATTTCATTATATATTCACCGAAACAAAAAATAAGAAATAAAATTATTATTTTATTTAAATTAAAATTATTTTCAACATGTTTGGGCTAAGTCAATGATTGCACTAAATTCTGAACTCGGCGGTTAACTCGCCCACTGTCGGGTTCACACAGTTTACCGACTTAAACTGACATAAAAAAGACAATTAATTTATTATTATTTATATATATATAAAAGCTGTCATAAGCTTCCCCTTCTACGAAATACGCGTGAAAGCTTATCCCAATTCACAGCTTCGGCTAAATTACAGCACGCCCTTAATTTATTTTTTATTTGTTTTCTTTGTTTTTAATTTTTATTTAAAATAATTAATTAATTTTTATATCATATATTTTTTTAAAAATTTTTATAATATTTTTTATATTATTTGTCTATAATTTTTTTACTATTTATTTATAAGTTAAAAATATTTTAAAAAATTTATGATATAAAAATTAATTAATTAATTTTAAAAATTAAAAAAAATATCAAAAAAATATTGTGGACGGTAAATTTTTTTATTTTTTTAATGTTTTTTAATTTTTTAAAATTAATTAAGTGTTTTTTATATCATATATATTTTTTAAAATTTTTTGATATGTTTTCTTATTTGTTTTAGAATTTTTTAAGTTACAAATGAATAATAAAAAAATTATGAATAAATAGTACAAAATGTAGAAAAATTTAAAATACATTTAAATACATTTTTAAAAAAATTTTAAAAATATATATAACATAAAAAATAATTAATTAATGTTAAAAAGTAAAAAAAGTTAAGATAAAAAATAAAAATTGAAAATAAAAATAAAAAATTGAAAAAAATGGTTGCCACAGCCCCTAATATTAATGACTGTTGCCCGTTAGATTCAGCCAGTCAAATTAACTTCTTTGTGTATCTTAATTTTATTAACTCAAAATGTTTAAATTTATATATATACATATATATATATATATATCAATAAAATTTTAAGTTTAATTATACATTTATTTTTTATAATTTTATCAAAATTTTAATTTAATTCATATAATTTTTCTTTTTATAATATATTCCTTAATATAATTTGAAAACAAAATTTAAGTTGGTCCTATCCATATTCTATTATAACCCCCATTAAAAACTTGTGACTTATATGGTAACAAAGACCATGTCATTTGGGTATACCTAATTATCGTTACGTGTTTTATAATATATTCTTTATATTTTTATTGTATTTAATTTAATTCTTGTATAAGCTTTAAACCTTAAATCTTAAACAAACTAAACCTTAAACTCTTTGGGGATTAGATTAAAATTTTAAGTCAAAATGTGAGTAACAAATTAGAAACTCTTCATAATTTTGGTGCCCATGAGAATATGAGATCGGCTAGCCAAATTAACTTCATTGTGTGTCTCAATTTTATTAATTTATATCTCAATGTAATTTAGTATAAAATAGGATGAAATGTAAATAATTTTTAAAACTTTGATCGCAAATAATTATTATTTTAATTTTAACAATCAATCACTTGACCTTTCAATATATGATAAATAACACCTTCTACTCATATTTGTGACATTTTAAGTATAAGGAGCTATTTGCCACAAAGTAAAAATTGAAGTGGTTAATAGTGAACATTATATATTTGTTTATTAAATTATTGAAAATTTAAATAATATACAAATATTTTGGGTAAATTATTGTTTACTCCTTGTGTTTAATTTGCCTCGAAATAAATTTGATTGTTTAGTTTAAAGTGTCTCTTTTAAGTATGGTGTGATTTATTTTGTCATCACTTAACTATTTTATAGTATATTTTGTTCTAATTCTAACATAAATAACCGTGTAAA
The DNA here is from genome assembly GCA_034509205.1 of Ceratonia siliqua. Taxonomy (NCBI): domain Eukaryota; kingdom Viridiplantae; phylum Streptophyta; class Magnoliopsida; order Fabales; family Fabaceae; genus Ceratonia; species Ceratonia siliqua. Next base: position 12,678 of record JASKGM010077608.1, read on the forward strand.
TCTTGTAGCGGTGAATTTCATTGTTAAAATTACATTTCATTTATATCTTAAACAATTTCATAATAATATAAAGTAGTTGCGGACCCCAAAAATTTCAACAGTGGGGGCAAAAATTTGTTAAGACAATTTGATATAAAGAATTTTTAAATTTTTATTAAGTTAAGACACACGAGACCATTGGCTCATTAATAAATTAAAATTTTTTACATAATCAATTTTAAAATCTACATTTGATAATTAATTTAGATTTATCAACTTTCTCTATTTTATACGTGATTAGATTAAAATATTAAAGAAAATTATAGTCTAAAACAAATAAATAAAGGGAGGTGTGACTTGATGGCTAGGGGGTCTTTGCCTTTAAGTACCAATTATAATGTATGGTAGAGAGATATTCTTATTATAGGTAGACAGTAAAAAAAATATTGAGTGGTCAGATTTAGTACATTTATATAATCGTAGCTAGGTTACGAGTGTGGATTAATAGGCTACAGTTTAGTAACAAAATAAAATGGGTTGATAAATAGGCATGGTGTCATTTTTTACATAAATGTATGAGGTAAAAAAAACTTTTATGATGAGGGAGTTTTTATATATATATATACTAATGAAGGGTAGTAGGGGAAATTCTTCATTTTATTTTTTTTTATTAATTAATTATTTGTTATGTGATATAATTTTTAAAAAAATTTTAACTTATGAATAAATAGTAAAAAAGTTATGAATAAATAGTATAAGAAATATAAAAAATATTTCAAAAAGTTCTTAAAAAATATATAACATAAAAAAATTAATTAATATTAAAAATTAAAAAAAAAAAGAAAGAGAAAGAAGGAAGCGACTTCCATATACTAATACATAAAAAACATGTTGTGGGGTAACTGCCCCCATCCCTTTGCACGTGGATCCGCCTTTGCTATAAAGTTATTGTTGAAGGCTAATATTTAAAAATTGAAATTGTTAGCAATAGCCTCTAAGTATTACAAAATTGTTCAAAAGTAAATGACTTTTTCCAATGAAATTGTTCATTCTTTTAATATTTACATAATTATTTTTGTCAAAAGTTAGATAAAAAATATTAAAGTGAAAACAAAATAAACCACAAAAAGAGTTTACTAACATTTTAAACCATATAAGGGCAAATTAATTTTGTTCCAAAACCATAAGAGATAGATTGTAATTTGCGCTTATATGATTTATCTTTATAAATTTAGTTAATTACTCATAATAGTTTTATAATAATATTCAGTATAAACTTTATTAATTAATATATATTTCATATTATTTAATTTACAATAATATTTATTACATTTTAATTAAAAATTTAAATATTCTTTCTAAAATAGCCTTTTTAAGATACCTACAACAAGTAGCTTAAGAGTTGCTATTCCTAATGCAGCTAATGTTTTTTGAAAAGGAACATTACTTAATAATTTCCCCAAGGATTTGATAATCATGTAATATGTAATTAAGTTTAATGTTATAAGTTTAAATTTTAAATTTAATAATTTTTGGGTTTATAAGAAAATAAATTAAAGCTTAGATAGATACTACCTTATAAATAATAATAATAATAATAATAATAATAATAATAATAATAATAAGTAAATGGTACAATTATAATTAATTGCTTATGGATTAGTCGAAATAACAATTATCAATAATCATAACAAGATGAATATATAAGAGAATAATGTACCTAGTATCATTGAAAACAACTGATTGGATCTCAATTCTCAATCAATATTATAATTATTAAAGTTGTCAGAGAGCGATTAATTATTGAGAACCCTATCATAGTTTAATTAGTAACATAATATCATCAATTCCATTAATTTTCATTTCCAAAAGGCTTAATATCTCTTATATATCAGCACAATGAAACTCATTTATATATATTTATAATTTATTGGTGATAGTTAATGTCGGAATTAAAAATTTTGATAAGTGGAGGTAAAGAGTAGAATATAAATCTATAAATGAGAGGTGTTTAGGGTTGGAAGCTAAACTACCACCTTTCATAAATTTCTTTCAAACTTTTAATCATTTTTTACCTTCACTTGTAAAATATCAGACTCTGAATGCTACAATTAGATGTAAAATTTTTTATTTTCTTTATTTTATTTGTTCCTGAATAAAAATTAAATAAAAAACTCTAATAAATAAGAAAATTAAGTACAAGTTAATATAAAATTAATGTTAAAAATCATTAAAAATTAAGCACATCAAGTAACTTTTGAATTCAAAAAATTAGTGAGATATAAATGGTGATAATTTAGTCAATGTAGGGGTAACTTCTAAATTTTCATGGGATGAAAAAATTCTTACTTATATTATTTACAAATTTTTGTCTCTTGTGGTTGCAATTGCCCCCACACCCATTGGTGATACTTGTATATCTCCTTTGAGGTACTTTGCAGAGGTATCCTCGAATACAAAGGATTAGAGACAAAAT
>JASKGM010077639.1:4816-15119 GCA_034509205.1 Ceratonia siliqua
TGTTGACTTCAAGAATTTCTCAATAATAAAACTAAAAATAAAAAGGCAAAAAAATTCAAACTAATTAGTGTATAATTAAATTCAAACTAATTAGTGTATAATTGTGCCTAGGTTGAAGAAAGGACAATGGAGCTTAAAGACAATCTATAAGGACTCAAAGCAAAGACCAAAACTCATGTTGTTTGGTAGAGCAAGATGGACCACTCATCCCAATTTCAATTTGGAAACTAATTAAAAAGGAGAAAAAGGAGACATGTATCAAGAAGCCACAAAGAAATATTAAATGGAAAGTCTTACTTTACAAGAGTAAATCTCGGCCAACAAATCTCACGCCATCAAGGAAAGAATGAAGCATAAGGAAAGTTTGCAGAAGGGAAGGAAGAAATCTTAGAGAAAGGAGATTATCTTGATTAGTGTTACTGTTCGAAAATGGAAGAGAAATTAAATTAGATCCGTTTCCTTCCAAATGTGGTTTGAAGCAATAAACATGGGGGAGCCAAAAGAATTCTCAAGGATGAAGGAGGAAGCAACAGTCAGTTTTCTGAAGATTATAAAAAGAGAAGTTGAGGCCAATGAAAGGATCAAAGCTGTGCATAAAACCTGTAAAAAATATTTAGAGAACATTTCTTTCTTCTGATTTTGATTTTTACCTTAGGAGATTTTATAAAAAGTCAAAGAGAAAAAGTGAGCACAAAATGCATACTATCTACTTTTAAAGAGAGTCATTGTATTCTTAAAATTCCTAAGTCGTTTATGGTGAGTGAGTAAAACCAATTGTTGTTGTAGTTGGTGGTGAGTTTGAAAATTATTCTGAACAAGTAAAATTAAGGTTGTAAAGGTTGATTGATTAGTGGTAAAAAATTCATTGGGAGTACTAGACGTCGATTTCACGTTGAGGCTGAACTAAAATAAATTACTATGTTTCTTCCCATCCCCTTACTATATTTTAAAGTTTATTTTCGAATCTAATACATATTGGTTTTGAGGTTTTCAGGCAACTCAAAAATTTTAAGGAACCTACTTAACAGAATTTATATTTCGAATAATTTTTAAGAAATTTGAAAAGAATTTAAATTTTATATACTGTATCAATTCACTCCACTCTATTCCTTTTGATACTGTTTAATTTTCAGTTATTATATAAATGGCGTTGGTTTATGTATCTAATAATTATTTATATTATATAATTTTTAAAAATTAATGAAATATAATAATATTTTCTAAAATAAAGGATAATAAAAAAAAAGAAATTAATATGCATGACATTATATGTCAAATTATTAATACATGATTAATAATATATATCAAAATACAGAACATTATAATGATACTTAAAATGAAGTGTAGCTTGATGGAGAGGTAAACTTTCAAGAAATTGTGCTTTGATTGAATTAATTTTTTACGTCAATCATTTAATGGTAATTCGCATACACAGAAAAGTTGCAGCAGCAGCACAAAACGGGCGCAGAAAGATACATTTGAGGGAGGGCTTTGCTAATTGCTATTTTTCACTCTGGGGTCGTATGATTCATTGTCTAAAGAAACATGAGCAACGATGACACCCGGTCAATATATGTTCATTTTAGCTATATGATATACTGGACAGAATGGGTGATAATAACCATTTTAAATTTGCTGGGTGGTAATGATAATTGCTTCGTCCTAAGTATAAATATTGATATGGATATAAGATACATACAAATACGGACAAACAAGCGTATTTGTCGAGTTGTCTGTGGAACATAGACACAAGTTTTAATCCTTAATCTGCACATCTAAATTTTTATTACTTCTCTATAATCAGCAATCAACGTGAATGTTCTCATACACCTTATACTTCTCTTTTTGGGGGGAGCAACCTTCAGCTTCTCTTTCCCCATTGATTTTTTAGGCTTCGGAGGAGTCCATGAGAACGTTCCAGTTTCAAATACAATCTGCTTTAGGGTCTTGGAAATGAAGTTGCTGTAGTAGGAGTGTGATGAATAAGAATTCTGAAGACTGGGTATTAAGGGATGGTACAGAAGTCTTTGCACTAGAAGTTGGCAGCCCCACCTCCTCTGATTGAAAGAGGAGAGCCCCAGAGAGAGCTATTATCAATCATTTTGGGATTTAGAAATAATACTATAACTGTTATATCATCATGGAAGTGTCTCCTCACCCCTTGTTCAATCTTTTGGAGGTCTGAGAATCTCATTTCTCTCTTCCTAGCTGCTTCTCGAAGTGCAGCTTTCACAAGCCTCCTGGCAATTCCCTATCACCTCAAATACCAATTCACTAGTCAGATAGAAACTCCAAATCATCAGTTTTCAGGGCATAAGTAAGACTGCAAAATGCTATTGTAACCTTACATTACGTGAGTAACTGCTGACAATGTTGACAGCCTCTTGGTTGCTAAGATGCTCCCATAAACCATCAGAAGCAAAAATGAGAAAATGATCGTCAGGATGGAGTTCATGCGTTGATATTGATGGCTCACAACTAAGAATTGGCTTGAAGAACGGTTCAGGCAGTCTAAACTTCCACGGTAGAGGCTCTCTGTTAAATTCTGCCCTTTTCAGATATGCATCACCAATGGATCTTGAAACCTGCAAACAAAACAAGTTCTATTAACATAGGACTAGACTTTATAGTACCTATGGTTCAAGGTTGTCTACAAGGTATAGAACCAAGGATTTCTATTCAATACTCAATCTGATTAATGTGCGAGCCATTGCTTAAGTCCTTCTCAACAATGTTAAGCAAAGTAAAATGGTGTAAAGCCTTACTGAACAACAAAAAAGTAATATAGATCTCTCGAAATTCCACCTGAATGAGGCCTTTCACTCGCCAAACTTGGTGTTTCATAACGACGATTTGTGAATCATAGGGGTGCTTTGACCGAATTTCATCTCTCACTGTTTCTATGTTAACATTGTGTTCTGCAGATAATTGAATAGCTTCTATTTCTCTTGTTGCCCTCTCTTCTCTTCCTAACACCACCCGGGAATCTCCAGCATTTGCAACATATAGCATGCCATTGCAAATTATCCCTGCCAAACAACATGTTCCTGTGGATGCAATCTGTGGCCTGCTAAGCCACCGTTTCTTCACAAGAGAGAGGAAATCCTCCTCTGTGGCCCAAAAGGCCCTTTCGATAACATTTTCTGACATGCCTTGATCTTCAGCTGCAAACCCTGGATCACACACGAAAATGGTTCAATAACTACTACACTGAAATGAGAGAAGAAAAATTTAGGTTTCGGCAAATTTTTGTATCAGATATTGATTTAAGGATGTCTACCCCTTCAACGTTTCAAAGAGTAGAATTATGTGTTTGAAAGAAAGAGCAAGTCAGTGTAATAGAAAACCTGCAAGTGGCTTGGTTTCCATAGTCTTCAGTTCATAATAAAAAAATTGAATATATATGCTTGTAATAAAGATGAGAGCATACTCTTGAGATTGAAGAAAAGATTGTTACTGACGAACTGCGAGGCCTCAGTTCCACCATGACCATCATATACACCTACAAAGGTCCCTTGAGGACCCAAATGGTTGGAACTCAAGGGTCCAGATTCGAGTTGGCTTTGATCCTCCAATGAACTATTGGCTTGAACTACAGCCATTGAGAAATCCCCATAAAGATGGTTCCCCAAATCCTTGTACCATAGCAGCCCATCAACTCGCCCATGGACGTCTCCATCGTCACCCTCTACAGATGGTTTCCAGCAGGATCTAACCATTTTTTTAGGAAACCCCTTAATGTAATAAAAGCTTATGTTTTAGATTTATCATCCAAATGATGCAGTAATTGATTAATTTTATCAAACCCAGATCCCAATCTAAGCTTCAGTTTCAGCTTATGCTTCAATCCCAGGATCTCATTTCCTGAAGCTATATAGCCAGCAGAAGCAGACACCGTAAGAAATGAACAAAAATCAGATAAAGACCAAATGGGTATGGGCTGAACTAACTGAGAAATGTACCTCGGGGAGTAGTTTTCATGCAAGTTCAGAGAATATGGGAGGCATGCTGCTGATACTCTGTACCTTATCTGAGTTGAATGGGTATGAAGCTTAGAGGTATGCCATATTTCAGGAACAGACTTAGCTGGAAAAGCACATACGGATTAAATATGACAGAGTTGGTCGAAGATCCCAGTGATCGAAGGGAGCAATGGATAAGAGAATAATTTGGAGGTTTATGGCAGAGGATCTTCAGGGTACAGTCAGACGAGATCTAAGATCAGGAAATGAAGAGAGATTTAAACTACAAACCCTGACATAGGGATTCTTTTGCTTTCAATTGTCCCTTATGATTTGAACGTTGGTTGTGGCAAAATGGGTTTTCAAGGGTCGGGTCTTGAATTTCATGGCTCAGAATTCGGGTTCCACGACCTTCCACGACCTTTTTAAGCAGTAATCCTCAGTTTCATTAAGTTTGCTCGTGTAATAGTAATACTTGCATTGTTTACAAGTTAACATCATCTTTTTCCCTGCTTTAATTTTCGTGATAATTTAAAATTTTCCTAGATTCGGATAAGCTTATGACCCACAGGTTTTCTACCACTCTTACCGGTTGCTTATATAGCTTTTCTAAGTTCTAACATGGAACCCCCTATGCCTATCTTAAAGCTTGTTTGACCGTGCTTGAGGAAAAAAAAGGTTTTATAATATATATATTTTATTTTAATAGATAAAATCATTTTAGATAATAGCGATTACTTTTGTAAATAATTGAATTTACCACCTGACGGTAGTTGAGGTGGTTAAAAAGATGAGAGTTATCATTTTGTATAGAAAAAAGTTGTGAATTTTGATAGGGAAAGATCACGAGCATACTTGAGGCGATGCAGACACAAAACACCTTGTTGGAACTTGATAACTTGAATTCTCCATACCCAGCAACAGAGGCCAACTTGGTTTTTGATTCCTTTACCAAGAAAAAGACTAGTTATATAGGGACGATATATATCCAGCTTTATAGCAATTGTTTTTGGACTAAGTCTCACAAATAGTTGCAGGCTTTGATCCTTCTCTCAGGTCTTAAATCCCATTGACCATATTCTGAAAGCAATTGCATGTATAATATTTTGTGAGTTTTTGACAAAAAGTTAAATAAAATTACTTGATACTTAATAATAACATTATCCAATAAAATGTTGATTGTATTTTGAATAATAAACAGTTATGATTAATTATGATTGTAAAATTGTGAAATAGCATGATTGAATAAATTGGATGGAGATATTTTGTTGGGCAACCATTTTAGTGGATGGTGTGACTAAAGAAGCTTTTGGTTGATCCCTTTGCTTCTTTCAAGTCTCAACTGCCGACCCAAATGAGAAAGATATTCCTCTTTCATTTCTACTGTTATGACCACTGATTTAAGAATTGTAGAGAGCAGCGCATGTGTTAGTCGCGCAGGTCACTGTTTCTGCTCCCCCATCTTTATAACTAATTTAAGGAAATGAATGAGATTGCTGACACTCACTAGTACTCTCACTCTCACTATGCCATCTTAATTGCTTTTTTCAGGTTGTTGTCAAGATACATATGAAGAAAGACAAAATTAAGCTTAGTCCAATCTCTTCCATTCTCTAATTAGTAATTGCTTAGTTGCTTTGTATTAGGAGTATTCAAATAGCGTTTAACTGCCCGAACCGAACCGACCTAAATCAAACAAAAAATAACCAAACCGATCGATTTGATTGGCGGTTCAGTCAAAAAATAAAAATAAAAACCGATAAAGAAGGTTTGGTTAATTGTTAGAATAAGAAACTCTGTTAATGACGTTTACTTATGTGAAGAACAACTTGATGCCTCCTGACCTCATTTCCAACTCCAATAGCTCTTGCTCAATAAGAAAGGAGGTGAATGATAGTTTGAAGCCTATTGTCCTAGTCACCAATAGTGATAGGATTGAGTCCCCTGAACTCACGTACATAGTTGAAGCTCTTGTTCATGAAGATCTATACAATGTTCATGTCTGCGTGCCTCAATCGTAAATTTTTTTTTCTTAATTTTGATTTAATTTTCTACCATATCATCAGTCCCCTCTAATTTTCTCATATACGTGCTTGGATTTTGTGAGATTCTTCATTTAATTCTCACATTTTGTCTCTCTTTCACATTTACCCTTTTCTTTTTTATAGATATTTCAATAAATTTCTCGTTCATTCCATTTTGGAAATTTTCTGCCATACCATCTCTTGTTTTGTTATTAAATATGAGATGTCTTTGTAATTTGTTAATTCCTAGAATGCTTGTTTTAAGGACAAATCAGTTTCCATGTTTGTTCTTTAATTGTATTCGTTGTTGGCATCTCAATATAAAGAGAGAATGGGTCATAGAGTGGTAAGAGATTATTGATTTGAAGATAAGGTTTAAAAAAAATAAATAAATTGAATGATAGCGGTTAACCGAATAACCAAACCGACCAAATTGTTAAACAACGATTTGATTCGGTTCGGTTATCTCCTCTATTTTGTTACTTATTTAAACCGAACCGAACCATTCTTTTTTGTCCAATTCAATGATTAATTTAGCTCATAATTAAACTAAACTGATCCTCGAACCGTGCACACCGTATTGGTTTCAATTGTCACATCCATTTGTAACACAACCATGAGGCTCTGTTATCTGAAACTAGTCCACCAACGCAGAGTAGTTAACCAATAAGCACAAGAATCAAGTGACCACGTTCAGCAACTCAAAATTCATTTACGCCCAAAAGCAACTGTGGCCTAAAGAGTCGGACCCCAAAGTTTAAGCCTCAAACTGACACCAAATCCCCATCTCACATGCTTTCTGTGATCATTGAAACCCCAATTCACAACAACTTTACAACTCTCCTACTCATCTTATTTGGCTCCTAGAGTCTCACTTTCTATCTTACATCCAAATAATTTACCATAATTACTATTTCTGTGTGAGAGCTTAAGCTGGCCCAACTTTAATGATCTGTCCTGTTCCCATTGAGCCCAGAAGCTTCTCTCTAGCATTCCTCAATGCATCTAGAACTTCATTCGCACTTTCTCTAACTGGATTGGGATTACTGGCCTGTGATGATAAGGTTGTTCACCGGAACTATCGCCAGTGAGTTATCCACGAAATCCCCATCATCATCCTCATCTTCCATCACTGATGATTTTGAGCTTAGACTAGAAAGCCTGAAACATTATCCCAAATCCTAAATTGTCAGCTACGTTTATCAAATACAATCAAGAGACAAGCTACTTCATCAAATTTAATACCTGCTATCGTCGTTCTTCACCTGGGTTATGGAAGAATCGCCTGGGTCTGTATTAGAGCTGTAATCTTCAGTACCATGAGCAATGGAATCTCTTGTCGATGACTTGGAGCTAGAACTTGAAACCCTGACTTATATTGCCAAATGCCAAATTAAAAAAGTCAGATAGCTTGAACAAATGCAAATAAAACGCACGAATTTTTCATCGAATGCAATGATTCTGCATGTTCAAATTGGATACCTGCTTTCATCATTCTTGAAATCTTCGGAGTTTGGATTTGGATTCCCGCACAGATTCTGAGGGGAATCGTAATCTGGGTTAGAATTACAACTGGAATTATCAGTAGCCTGAGAATCATAATCTTTTGCAACGGATGGACCATTACGGGTCCGAACGGGTGCAGAGGCTTCTGAAACATTGCCCATTGAACTCTCCGACATAAGTGTATTTGTTGTATGAGGCTTTGTCTCATTCTCTTCTAGATTTCTGCAAACTGAACTACCTGTGGTTGATCTACAAGAATTTTCACATTTATTGGATGAATAAGATTGCTCCGATTCCCCTGATATGGAGGATATGTTGAAAGATTCAAGCTTCTTCTTCAAAAATTTGAGCTTTCTTTCAGCTTTCTCTCTTAATTTGATCTCTTCTCCAAGTTTCTTTTCCAGCTCAACCAACTGTCCACCACCCCAGTAGAAATTTTCATTTTTGGGAGAGAGAAATAGAATCACATAATAAAGTTTGCCAAACCAAAAGCTTTTTTTTTCCCTAAAAAAGAAACAGAACAGAAATGTGATTGTTTTTTGTTCTTTACACTGAAAAATGATAATCTAGATCGTGTCGTAGAAAACAATTGGAACAAAAAACATTAGAATACCTTGTTGCCGGTAGACTCTGCTTCCTGTTTTGCCACCTTTGAAGCTTGTCTCTCTGCGAGCAATCTTCCTCGGAGGCACTCAACAGTATTTAAACTCTCTTCTCCTTCCATTTTCTTGCCTCTGAGATAACCCATTTCGCAATGTACAGGATAAGTCATAAGAGAGAGAAGAAAGGAAAGGAAATTCAAAAACCCACCTCCATTTATGGTCTTCCTTGCCTATAACAGCTTCCATTTCCTTATTCTCTGTCCCTTTGCCTCATAAAATTCTCAGACACTACTTCAGTTCAGACTAGAAAGTGCAGCGAGGTTATTTTCGAAAAGAAACAGCGAACACAGAAATGTGGATCTCCTAGTTTATTTCGAACTCGAAGGAGAATCCGTGTTGGTGTTGCACATGTTCAAAAACAAAATGCTATTCTTCGTATTCGAAAATCAATGGTGAGCGTAAAATCTTGCTCATCTCAGGTGATTTTGAAGCCACTGGCCTCAGAGTTATAAATATCCCACCTCCAAGGACACTTCTGTGCCATTGAAGAGTATGTGGGTAAATGTAAATTACTTTGTTACTACGCCATTAATACACAGAGTTGTAACCATCCAATTATCATATTCAGCTATTCACCACCCTCTCTAAATTATAGCAAGTCCTGCCAAAACCAAAGGTTTGGATAAAGAGCTTCGTGTTTTTATAAATAGCAAAGATTAATTAAATATGCTGCCATATACTTTCAGTATTATCTCTCCAATACAGACACTCACTCTCTCTGAAGCATTTATTGGTAAGCAACCTGGTTTCTCTCTTCTTTTTCACAGAAGATTTTAAATTTGAACATGCAGGAACCTCTACCTATTTTGTCCAGCTTCTACAGTTCCAGTTTCCTACTGTTACTGTAGAGTCACGTGATGCCCATGAATTGTCTTGTCCTCCTCGTCCTCAACCATGCTTGTCTTCTTATTTGTCACGGAACAATACCTTACCCAAAAATGAATTTAACACACTGCATTTCCAATGAAAATATATATATTCAAAACTGTATATTTAACAATTTGTGAAAGTTTTTTTCTCTCATTTGCTTCCAAACAATCTGAAGGTGCCTAGGTATCCTTGACAATCTAAAAGAGAAAATGATGAAACTGTGCCTGCAATTTTCAAAGAAGTATAGCTATTAGCTAGAGATGTCACCCAAGAGGCAAATAGGCCCAAGTGGTAATTATGGTAACATATAATGTAAATATGTATGCCAAAGAAATGGTAAATTTGTGGAATTGTAGTCTCCATTAAAATAACGATGAAGCAAAATTACAAGTATGAAGTGCATTCAAAGAAATGAGTTGGCATTGGCAGCCTTTTACTTGATTTTGCACTACATAACAAATACTTCCCCGTCACCTACCTATGGACCACTTCTGGTCTTTATTTAAAGGACACACTTTTGGGTTCTAGTAGAACGCATCGGCATTCATCTTCTTATTCAATCTATTTCACAACATTAGTGGTTGTTTGTTTTGATTTTTAAAAATAATTTTTTTATTTTTTTATTTTACGAGAACAAAAATATTCGTTTGCGTAATTATTTTTATCAATTATTTTTAAAAACTGTTTTCAAAAATAGTAACTAAAAAATAAAAAATAAAAATAATTTTTTTGTATTTTGTCTTGTTTTCTTCATCTATTTTATAAAAAAACACAAAAAATAACTGATGAAATTTTTTTTACCCAAACAAATTTTTTATTTTTTTATTCTATAAAATATTTTTTAGAATTATTTTTAAAAATAATAAAATAAAATTATTTCAAATAGCCCCTAGATATCAAGCAAAGCTAATTAAACCATTTAATATCTTTTTGGACTGAAACTAAATTAAGAAGACGAGCACATGGTTTTACTTTGTTTATCGCTTTTGAATTTAGAGGGATACCTGAAATACCTTATTAATTGTGAGGGATTTGTCGATAAATATTATCATTTATTAAGACTTGTTTATTTCATAGAATTTTAGTTATTTGTGATGCAGTTGAAGGGAACACTCACTGTTGATGCGCGGTGGCATCCGCAATCTCGCTATTGTTGATTTGTCCCCGCGAAACATTGGCTTGAGGGCTGCTCCCCAGGAATCGAACCCCTCCCCCTTTAGGGATCGCAAGGGTGACCCTGGTACCACTTGAGCTATAGCTCAAGTGGTACCAGGGTCAC
>JASKGM010077650.1:0-15115 GCA_034509205.1 Ceratonia siliqua
TTCTAGCTCCTAGCTCCTAGTTGTCTTGCAGGAGAAACCAAAACTGTGACTGTTCACGAATTTTCTGGCCAAGCTATGGAGTTTGAAACACAATCTCCACCGTCCAGATCGAAAAACAATGTGTAGAATCTCCTGTTAAAATTTCACCTCAATCTGAGTAGAAATCACCATTCAATCATCAACTTGATCAAAACTGCCAGATGAAGAGAAAAACTCAAAAAGTACTTCCAATTCTCTTATATTTTATTATTTTCACACAAGGTTACCCACTCTCTTTTTCTTATGACATTTACAAAGGGAGTTGAGAGTAATTGTAATAAATGAATAACTAATAACTTGGCTCATGGGGGTAATTGTAATAATAACTTCGACACTTTTGTTTTGTTACGGACCGTGCCAATCAAAAATCTTAACAGTAAGTATTCAAGCTTCAATTTCTATTTGTCAATTGCAAAAATGATTTCAAGTGAGTGGACTTACTTAGGGCTGTTGGTATTACATTGTGACTAAGGAGACCATGAGTGGCAAGTGTTTAGTGTATTAAAGGCCAGTTTCTGTAGATTGATTTTGACTTCCCTAGAATTGATAATCTGCAGCATATATTCTTTATTCCCTTTGGAAACAATTGCCAGTGATGAATCACTGATCCCCTTTTGGTCTAGTTTTTTAATGTTCTAGAGCTTTAATATAATTGAATGTTTAATAAATTTGTTCTTTGTTTTCATGTGTTCTTATTCTACGCCTTGCAGTCATGGTAGAGTTTCATTATCTTATAATGAATTTTACTGTTGCTTAGAATCAGAGTTGCTTGATTGTTTTGAATTAACTTTCCATTAGGATATTAAATTCTTCAGATGTTTTCTTGCCTTGCAGGTTAAGTTATTTGCAGATCTGACTTGAATACACCCTCTATTCTGACATCTGAGTTTGCAAGTCATGGGTATGGGACATAGACATTTATATAGCATATCTCAGATGTTTGAGAGTGAGCTGACCAGAATTGGAATCATATGCATACTGATCAAAATTATGTGCAACTTGGTAACAACTTCTATATGCCTCAGTTGCATATATATCTTGGTTCATTAGCTATTTAGTATGGTAAATTATTTCCTTCCTTGCATGAACATCATATCACTAATATTGGACCTCTATTGCAGGCTGGACTCGCACTTCAGAGAATGGTTTTTTATTTATCCTGTGGAAAATATGCCTGTAGATGGTAGTTCTTTCATTGCTCCTTGGAACTCAGCAACAAGGTCAAACGGATATGTATCCTCAAGTCTCAATATTGAAGTACCCCCTCATCAATCAGATGCATCAGGATCTTCTCATGATCATTTTTGCATTCATCAAATGCGGGAGCCTTCTTTGCTGTTTCTGAATATCATGCTCAGCAGCCTTCTTCTTCCAATTATGATAGACAGCCCTTGATTTGGAACCTAACCTTGCTAGGACCCATTTATCCAGCAATCATTTACACAACTCCTACTCTACTGGCCCACCCATTGACCCTTCTGGCACAGTGGATCTTTCAGGTCAGAGTTCTAGTACTATGACGAGGGATTGGAGCCAAATGAACATATCTCCTGCTTATGGGAGGGTGTTATTATCTGGTTAGTTAATAGACATTAATATATGGCACGTTCCGATGAACATATCTTCTGTAGATGTTGGGGGTTATCATCATGAATTTGGTACAAGCATAAATCCTACTGTTCCTCAGTTTTCATGGTAACCTCACTCAGATTGCTAGGGGAGTTTGCGGTAACTATTCTCAAAGATCTACTTCAACTCCAACTTTTATCTTCAAGTTTGCGTTTAGGACACGTGGCGCCTTCAGATGATGGATTGCATATGGTAGCCTGAAGGTTACTCCTCTAGACATCCAAGACCATTGACCACCATTGGTTGGCGGAATAGTGCAAGAAATGGGAGGTCAAGGATATCTAGCGATAGATATAGATGGTTGGTTGATGAGGCTGGTCTCCATGATCGATTTTCCTGTCAGGTATCACTAATTATATTGGGGAGCTCAGTATTTGCATCAGAATTGGGGAAGGATACATATTTTCAATTATTGGAACACCCGTTGTTATGTTTTCACACAGGCACTATCTTGGTTAACCTGAAATAGGGATGTTTGGTGTATTAGCAACTTTCTGGCGAATTGAGACCACTATCATTATTTTTTGTGAATAACGGAGATTGTTGTTTCTGGATTTATTAACTCAACAGTCTGAAATGTGGCGAATTGAAACCACAGAATTGGTTTTTTCTTCAGTGGAGTTCTGTCATAGATAAATATAGAGCTAACTGTTGTTCAAATTTTCAACTGCTGACTAGTATCTACCAATTTTACACAACTTTAAACAACTTAAGAATTTTTTTTCCGGTGTAAGATATTTGTAGTACCATATGTTTCACTTTTTGGTTGTTTATATGGCGATTGGCGAAGGTGAAGCTCTTGCCTATGTGCTAAAATAAATAAGACTGAGAATATAATCTGCATGTTATATTTATTTTTTATAGTTCTATGATATGTTTAGATTAATGTTCAAAAATGTATGAAGCCGTTGTTACAGGGTGGCTGTTCTTCTGTTATATAGTAATTGGAGGTATCCACTGCAGTCGTATATTTTAACATTTCATTTGCAACCTTGAATGGTTTCACTATAGGCACTAAACCTGAACTTGCGATGGTATCCACTCTATTTGATGCAGGATCCTTGACATGGTACATTGGCGAGGATTCCAAGAAGAATCAACTTGATAAATGTTGTACCATGAGTTATCAACTCATGAATAGCAAATAAATTATTATTGTTACCTGTGACTAATATTCAGAAAGTTGTACATGGGACTCTATGGTATCTCAATCTGTAGCATATGCAATTGTAAACAAAACCTTTTTGAATAAAATGCAAAGTTGACACATTGCTAATGGCCAATTCTACACTATGTTGCTCATGTTACGTAAGTTTTCTTCAAACAATTGTAATTGTATATTAATAAAAATTACAATTGTTTGCTTGGAGTGGCACTTAATGCCAAGTGGAACTTAAAGAAAAAAAACAATGAAAATAATTCTATTGATTACACACCCTTAGAACTTCAAAATTGCTTGCTTGAAGTGGCACTGAATGCCAAGTGGAAAATTCTCTAAGCTCTCATGTGATTATATATTGGTGGAAAGACATGCTTAATAGCCGGCCATCTACTTTCTTTGTATATTTAATTTTTTTGGCATAATACTTGCATAATGACTCGAATATGCATTATTGTTAATTGTAAATGAAGCAGGAAGATGTGTGGGAGTTGAAATGGTGAAGCAGCGAATAACCTCTTGACTCAAACAAAAAATAATTTTGAAATAAATAAAGGAAGTTTGATTTAGCTAGAACTCATAAGTTAAGTGTTTTGACTAAATAAACATGTCCATATGTCCCATCCGTGCTTGTGCTTCATGATTACAAGTAATCAACAGCATATGATCATTAGGTTATTATTGTGAATAACCTGCACTTTTTCTATGCTTGCAGATTCGTTGAGATATACTTCTGCTTTAGCACTGGCACTGGCAATTGTATTTCTAATCATAATTGCAAGAATAACTTTTATTAAATTGTTTAATGGCAGCATTGCCAGGCCCTGGTTGCTCCCTAATATTACTGATATTACATTTGCATGGAAGCTCTTTACAGTAGCCACTGATCTTGTCACAGCATTTGAGAACTTTGCACTCTGTCCATATTACCATAAAGTCCTCTGGATTGCTTTGATTTAATTCATCACTCAGTGTTTGAGGGAAATATATACGGATGGCCTTGATTTAATTAATGTCAGCAGTTCAGTATTATGGTCATGACTAGCTATTATGTTTTACAGACTTTGCTTCACAATTGTTAATCACTGCCAGAAGGTGCTTGCGTTACTCTAGGAATATAATTTTTTGAAGAGTGATTATGTGGAAATCATTACCTCTTCCGAGATCACTTGGAAATGAAATGTAGGATTTGGGATTTTTTTTAAGACTACGCCAAGGTTTATGTTAGAGGCAACTCGAGTATCGTCTAGCCCCAGTAAGCAGAAGAGCCTAATATCTTACCTAAGCCCAAGTCGGTATGCCCCTTATCAGTAACAGTGGTTGACTTAAGTTCTTAGCTGGACATGGCTTGTGGGTGTACATAAAAGGTGGCAAATCCTCCTGTGTCTTCAATACATGCTCATCTTCGATTTTTTATGGAACTTTATTTCCAGAATCCCTGCATAATATTAAAAATATATATATCATAAATGTCTGTCAAACTAAAATCTAAAATATCGTTCACTTTCAAGGATGAGAATGCCATATTAAGCATAATCATTCTGGGCTGTTATCCTGCGTCTGACTATCAGAAAACATATGGCCAAAGATCTTTTAATTATCTGATTCTTGAGGCTATTAAGGAATGAAAGAAGTACCTTAACTTTCCACTGCTTGACCTCTCAAGGGTGGGAGCTGATCAAAGAATGCAATAAAAAAAATAGGGATTAGATAAATGGATGAAAATAACAATAGTATACCAAAATTTACTGTCTCTGAAAAGAACAAAGGGGTGACATGAAATATTTACTTGATGATAAATAAAGCGAATGAAATCTTGGCAAATTCTCACTCCACCGCACATTGGTGAGGGCAAGCTTGTGAGCATATAGTTCACACGAGAGAAGTCTCTGTCAAAAGACACCAAGTTCAGTAAGTCAATAAGCATAATTCTTCTCTCTTTTTTTTTTTGGTCAAACTATAAACAATGCTGAGTGTGATCATTTTTGTACTAAAGCATTTGTCTTTTGGATTACTTGCTGTGTTCTCAAATGTAGTGGCCATATACAGTAATGCCTAGGCCCTATTCAGAAAACATGCTGATCCTCATGAATGATTACTTAGGTGGCTATGTTAGCATAAACAGATCAGAGTTCTCCACTTCCCAAGCCATCTATTGAAACAAATATTTTCATGGCCTCTGAACATCCAGTGAGAGTTTGAAATTACAGCGAGAGTCTCCTCACTTGATCAAATCGAACAAGAAAGAACTTGTTGAGTCCCATACTCATAAAGTACTAGTTGTTCTGCTATATTTCTCCTTGTATGACAAGAATTATAGTAACTTGAATAATTCTGTTGCCTGGTTTGTTGTACCTTAAGAAGAGTAATTTTGTTGGCACACTGTTTCTCTTGTCCTCTATAATGTTGTTTGTGAAAACTTGTGGGATAAACCATTTAAGACATGGAAAGCACAGTATTCTGTCTTTTTCAGTTTTGTAGCTTCCAAAGATATCTTTTTCATATGGGACAATAACCCAGCTAGAAAAGTCTTCAACCTGTTGAACTTAGAGGAATTATTTACTTTAGAAGAACTAATAACACATTAATTAAACATGACTTTAATTAATTATTACTTTCAAAATATATTAACCACTAATATCACAATATATTAACCACATCTTGAATTGATCAATTACACTTTAATAATTTTCTTTTAAGTCCAACAACTCCTCTGTCAACAAATTGTCCCCTTCTTATATTTGCTGAAAACTTCACGGCTTCAATTGTCAACTTTTCATTTTAGAGTAACCATACAATAGATTCTATCAACCCAAGAAAATGAATGGGAAAAGAAGAAACAAAAGGTGCACACATATGTAACAACTTCCTGTAATGATGTTACTATTGGCATTATTTACATTACATATCAATTCAAATATTGGGACAGCCAGTTTAAGAACAGATTTTACAGTTAGCATGATGATATGGTACATATGCTTCTAAACCAACCCTTCCCCCAAGGAAAAAGAGAAAAATAGCCAAGACATGTAAGAAGCAAAACAAACAACAAAATAATAATGCCAACAACCCAATTTTGGCTGCATTGTTTGCAAGAGGAAAAGTTGAAGCGTCCATATCTGATAAAAGTTACTTCTTGAATAAATATTAAAGCCTCACTCTTGTTTTATATCTGATCCAAGCAATTCCAGATCATTTTGTAAGGGACTGTTTGGAGTCTCCTTTGATGATAAATTTCCCTGAGTTGGATCACCTTATTTCCTCATATCCTTTACAAATATTGGATATGTTAGGCATGACTGGAGTCCAAGCCAAAGGACATCTCTTGAAGGACAAAAACCAGTCCCAACGTATGTACAAAAGTTCCAGGTTTGTGCTTTGCATTTTTCTTTCTTCTACGTGTTTGTCCTCATGGCCTTTGCAATCCCTTGCCCATTGATA
The DNA here is from genome assembly GCA_034509205.1 of Ceratonia siliqua. Lineage (NCBI taxonomy): Eukaryota > Viridiplantae > Streptophyta > Magnoliopsida > Fabales > Fabaceae > Ceratonia > Ceratonia siliqua. The sequence goes on from JASKGM010077650.1 coordinate 6,269, forward strand.
CAATGCAAATTCCATTACACTGGGACTGAACTCCACAGGTGGAGGTAGAACTAGATAAGCAAGTTAAGTTTCTATGAAGTCTAGTTGAAAAAGTAGGTTGAAATTACAACACATGTCAAAATATAACTATAGAATGGAGTTTGTTTGAAAAAGTAGGTTGAAATTATTTCCAAATTTTGGAGTTTGTTTGACTTTGGTAACTTTATTCCTGATGGCTTTCTGTCATTTTCTTTGATAATAGAAGGGAAGCAGAAATATTAGAATGTGAGTAGTCGTCCAATATTTTGACTCTCTTAGACAACAATTCCCTAGTTTTTCCATTTGCAGTTACTATAGCACAATATACTTGAAAGAGCAAGATGCATTTTAGATAAGCCAAAACAAACTACTGATGTGCTACATAGTACTAACTAATCCAATTCAATTCATCAAGAAACAAAAATGCTGCAGTTCTATTACAAATTTTGGAGTTCAATTTTTCGTGGTGAGTTTACCTGATCCTTATTGACTTTCTGTCTGATAAAAACCAATGGTCCAGAAGAGGAATTACGGCATAATTCAACTGATATTAATGATAAAATACTGTTACAAATAGACATACACCAGAAACATAGTTCTTCACCTATACAACAATATACCAATACCAGAACATAAAAGACATAAACTTCACAACCTCGCATACTCTCACAGTAACTACAACATTGACACATAATTACAAGAGACAATTGACACAATATAGCAACACACAATATTAATTACCCAAAAAGGCTTACGCCTAGCGTTATTACCCAAAAGTAAACAAGACGTCATAACCCAAAATGAACAAGATGCCATAACCCCAAAATAAACAAGATGCCTGTCTTAATAAAGAACACCCGTAGTAAATTACAGTGGTCTCCTAAAAGCCTCGTAAATGCCAACTCAGCCTTCCTAAGTACCTCATACTTCTATTCATTATAATCACCTAGTACCAACCGCGTAGAAAATATGAATCTGTCTAGATCAACAATTGGCTGCAAGGAGTAGAGCATTAGTACACATAGTAACAAAGTATATAATTCCAAACGAAAGTACAACGCAATACACGCACCCCAATATCGAAGTTATCCCAAGCATGCCTTCTCATCATCCAAAGTGTCACATAGATGCCACAGTCATAGCTAAAAGCAATTACGTGGTAAGAATACAAATTGTTTGCAATCAAAACTTGCATTATAATGTATGAAACAGTAGTGAATCTTACCCATTCAACTGGGGCTCACTCAGATTGGGAAGGATGAGAGAAAATGTGCTGCAGTCAGGGCATTGTGGTTTTGTAAACATGCTTATTGTCACAATGTGACTGTCGGAAAAAAGGCATACCTTAAGGCGATAAAAGAAAAAAAATACAGGGATAAAAAATAGAATAGCCACCAATTAATTAGAATGATAATTGGAATCATTTAAAACCAAATACTGGCCATTGGAATCAGAAAATGAGTTCGAGAGTCTAATTACATGTGAAGAAGGTGTTAAGTACCCCACAACGTCCAAATTGTATGTGCTTAGATTTGTTTAAATTACACCTTTTATTATTGCGTTTTTAGAGAAAAATAAAGAAATGAGAGAATTGGACATGTCTTACTGTGTAAATGTCTACGTACCCTGTCACAACATGACGGTTGGGAAAAATGCACAGTCGTGACCTTAAGGTGATAAAAGGAAAAAATACATAGATAAATATTGGAGTCGCCACCAATTAATTATAAGGATAATTGAGATCCTTTAAAATCTAAAAACTGGCATTTGAAACCAGAGGAACGGTTTGGAAGTCTAATTACGTGTGGGGAAGGTGTTAGGCGCCCCACAACGTCCATCCCTAAGGATGGTTACCCTAAATTTGTTTGTGCTTAAATTTATTATTGTGTTTGAATTACCCCTTTGTATTATTTTTTTAAAGAAAAATAAAGAAGTGAAAAAATTGGACATGTCTTACTGTGTAAGTGCCTACGTACCCTTAAGGGATCAACGTCCATGTAGTTCGAATTAATTAAATTAAAATTAGCTTAAGGACAGGGTTAAGACAATATGGGAAATTGGGTTTCCACATAAGGTCCAACAAAATGAGAGATTAATTCTCTACATAAAGTTTGAATGAATAAGGACAATATGGAAAAATAAATTTTCACATAAAGCCTGACAAAATTAAAGAATATTTCTCCACATAATGTTTAAAGAAATAAAGACGGTATGGGAAAATGAATTTTCGCATAAAGTTAGAATAGAATGGGAGAGTATTTCTCCCATGATGTTTGAAAGGATTAAGGAATCCTGGTGTTAAATTTCGAAAATCTTTTTTAAAGACCCTGGAATAGTAAAATTTGGAATTTACAAAGTTCAGGGGTCAAAAAAGAATTTTTGAAATTATTAGGGTCGAATTTGAATGTTGAAAAGTATTAGGGTCTAATTTTGAATTTTAAAAGCATTGTAACTCTTGAAAAGAGTTCAGGTCAAAATTAAATTTTTAGGGATAAAAAATGAATTTAAGTAATTTTGAACCTCACTTTGAAAGCATCTAGTTGAGCCCTTGAAGCCCTTTTGGTAAATTGGCCCTTGAAGCCTTTTTGTTAAATTGGGACCTATGGGCCTTGAACCCCTTTTTTTTTTTGAAATAAAAGAAGAGAATTAGATTAGTATCTTGCCTTTGAAATTTGGGGATTGTCATAACATGACGGTCGGTAAACAGCCATCATTTTATGACTTTTAGCGCGTAAGGGAAAACACAGAGAAAAATGGAGTCGCCACTAATTAATTAGAAAGATTATTGAGATCCTAAAAAAGAAAGGAAAACTGGCCCTTGGAACCAGAGGAAGGGTTCGGGAGTCTAATTACGTGTAGAGAAAGTGTTAAGCACCCCACAACGTCCATCCCTAAGGATGGTTATCCTAAATTGTTTGTGCTTAAAAATTAGTATATTTTAATTACTCCTTTTATTAATACAATGATAACGGACAAATATGTAAAAATAAATAACTAGACCTGCCTTACCAAATAAGTGCCTACGTACCCCGAAAAGGATCAAGGTCAACGTAGTTCTGAAATGGTTTTGTTAAGTTGATTAAGTGAGATAACATTAGGACATTTAGAGAAATTAAATTTCCACTTAAAGCCTGGACAGCGAATTAGGACTTCAGAGAGAATATCTCTACTAAAAGCCCACGAAAACCAAGACTTTGGGAAAATACAGTTCCACTGAAAGTCCATAAAAAAACAGAATTTCGGAAAAGATAACCTTCCACTGAAAGTCCTTTGTTAGAGTGGAATTTATAAAAGTCGTGGGGCAAAGATGAGATTAATAAAAGAAATGGGACTAAAATATAATTTTTTTTGAAAAGTAAAGGGCTAAAGTATAATTACTAAAATGGCGGGGGCCAAAACATAAATCCTTTGAATATAGAGGTCAAAATATAATTACTAAAAGATTAAGGGTCAAAGTGAAATTATCAAAATATTGGAGTCAACGAGATTTTTGGAAATATGGAATTAGAAAGAAGATCAATTATATTTTACAACTCTTTAATTAAGCCATTGAAGCCATGTGAAACGTGATAGGCTTTGAAAATTTTTTTGGAAACATTTAAATGGGCCATTTTATCCAATAAAGACATAAGTGAACCCTAAACCCCTTTGGACCGATTGGGCCTTTGAAACTTTTTTAATATCCATTTGGGCCCTTGGAGCCCTTTTATTTGACTTACAGTTAATTGGGCCTTTGAAACCCACATGTGAACCGTACATTAGGCCAGTCACAAGATAGTGCCAAAATCCTTTCACATGATAAGCAAATACTGCATATTACAATCACTTTTAGACCCTTAATTGCCATCCCAATATTAATCCTATCCTCTAGGAAATTAACCCTCTACCTTTATGTTCAAAATTTATATTTCATTGCAAACTCAGTGAATTTAGAACCTAGTAATCAATGCATACCCGGAAGGAATATAATTAGGTGTTAAGTTACAGATCATACAGTAACTCTTAAGGCACAGAGGCTATGGTTGTTCATTATATCATAATGCAAGATTCTTATATCAACAGGTTTAAAATCCAGGGTATTGACGCATATAAATCCTAAACAAACTAAACCCAATCTATACATTGTGAGGAAACAGTTGGTCCATGACTATGGGGGAAGGAATGATTTCAAAATGATAAATCATAGTTTGATTAACCCACAGGACTGGAAACAAGACCATTCACAATTAGACCAGAAATTAAATGATATATAGAGAGCCAAATCCAGAAATTAAATCTGATTCAACACATGCAAAAACTAATAACAATCAATTTCATAAACTTGTAAGAAGGATAACAATGGGTAATCGAAATAGAAATGAAGCGAGAAGGGATCTTACTAAAAACCAACAACTAAAGTGTTTCAATCTGACAAAACAAGCGCAAAATTGGAAATGTATTTCAGTTTCAACCACAACTAAGGGCATACATAATGACTAAATCAGAAATCAAAAGATGTGTTTCGATTAATGTCATCCTAAACCAAAGCAAACATATCAAAACGTTTCCACCAAAATCAGAAAATAAGATGGAGTGGCTCATACCCAATAGACAAATTACTTTAAGATTCAATGCTAACGTACAGAAAATTAAGGGGAAGCTTTCTAATAAAATCTCAACTTACGGTAACTTATCAAAGCAACAAGTCCTAATTAATACCTCAAATTAGCCTTAAGAATCAATCCGAAGAATTACATACTCGAGAATCATGAAAAATAATCAGAAGATTAAGGGGAAATTTCTTTAAATTTAAACAGAGACAGCCATGAATTAAGACATTAACATCAACTTAATAAAAGAAAGGACACACGGTTTTTACAAAACACCCAAATTTTTAGAAGGATCAATACCTCTTCGCCGTAGTTTCCAGTCCTTCTCCTGCGTACTACTCTCTGATCTCGATTCCTCTGTTTCAGCTTCAATTTCTAAAGCTTTACTTCGTACCCCCTTTTGTTTTCGCTTCATCCCTCTTTATAGTCCACGAACCCCCCTGTTGCAGTGCCTCACGCAATGCTGTGAAGAGAAGATGGTTCAGGGAGCTGGCGTGCCGTGCAGATGGTGGGTCGTGTGGAAGAATGGGCTTTAACATGAGAGTGGGTATAAGGGGATCTGGGAGTATTTTTGTCACAGGTGGTTGCGCGAGATGGTCGAGTGAGCCAAGTATGGATGATTGCAGAGAGGGATGGAGGAAGAAACCTTTCGGGGAAATGGGATTTTCGTATAGAGATGAGGGTGATTGACGGGGCAAGACCGGAGTTGCGTAAGGAGAGGCAAGGGGCTGAGTTTCCAGGTTGTGCAGAAGACGAGGGGAATGAACTTTACAGGAGAAATGATTTTCGCAGAGGCGATGGCGTGAATAGAGGGAATGGGCTGGAGCTGCGTGGAGGGTGAGTTGCGTAGGGTATAAGGGATTTTTGCAGAGAGAGATGATGACTTAGCAGAGGGAATGAGTGGCTGCAGAGAGTGAAAGCTTTTTGCAGAGAAGGATGGTGACGGGTGATGAGAAAAGAGATGAATTGGGCCGGATTACGGGTTGAACCTGGTTGAAGGCTATGAGCTAGACCGGGTTGAAGGCTGTGGGCTGGATCAGAAGAGTATTGGGCTTGATCTGAATTAATGGTAGGTTGATTAATTTTAAAGGGCTGAAATGCTGATGGTTCAATGGTTAAAATCTAATTGGACTGAAATTGGGTTAATTATAAGATCCAAAAGATAAGGAATAATAAAAATGAAAATAAAATAAAATAAAATAATGAAGATAAAAAAAAGGTGAAATAGTGGGATAAAAATAGGTGTTTACAGGGATGCTTCTTTTGAACACAACATTGAGCCATTTCAAAATAATAGCAATAATAATGATAACATTCAGACTCCACTTATACAACCTATACAAATCCATAATCAAATAGAGAAACAATGTTGAACGTATAAATGAGCCTTATTTAGTAAAGTATCAAAAATGGTGAGCATAGGCCAACAGTTATTCAAAACCAACTCTTAAATAGCCTAAATATAAGCTAGCAAACCCACGAGCCAGCATGGATTATAAAGTCAAATTATCAACCAGACAGATTTTGGAAAATCAAACCAAAGCTGTTTTTCTTTCAACCAATAAGTTATGAACTAGCAAAATAGAATTAATTTTCCACATAAACAGAATCTGAACCCCTCCCAACCAATTAGTTTTGAACCAATAAAAATTCTGAACCTAGCAAAGTCAATGTCACTAACCATGAATCCACCTCAGATTTTTCAATTTTAACGAAGACACAAGTCAGTATTAATTTCTCGCATTGCCAGGTTAAGACTTTTAGAAGCCAAGATCAACCATAAACTAAAAACTAAAGAGGATTAATTTTGAACTAATATGAGGTACAGAGTTAGAAGCAGAATAGCAAAAGTCCTATTCTCCAAAACCTAGATGCCGTCGGACAAAAATCAGAACATCGGTTTAGGGCAACTCAGATTCAACTACCCCACAAATAAACTGAGCAAGATAGTGCAGAATTGGTTAGTGTAAGCCAAAATAATCATGCTAATCCAGAACTAAAACCATCAAAGCGCTTCTATTAAACTAACCGAATTAACCCCCTACCGCTAACATAACATACCACCAAAGTCAATCACTGATAACCAAAGAGGAACACTAACACTCCCTTAATCATCGAATGAGCATAACATAACCAATTCCATCTAAATGGCAGGGAGAAAACGATGGAGTCATAATCAAAATAGAAGAGCTTAGTTAACATAATCAAAACAAAACCAAATAGCCGAGGAGCATAATATAAAAAATTCCTTTTGCCAAATTACAAGCCCAGAAATTACAACCACATTAACCTAACAAACTAAAAAGAACAAGAATCACAATCCCAAAACATTCACAGAGAGGGAAACCTGCGATTTGGGTTTTCTGAAGTGCGAAACCTTCCTTCGCTGGAACTCTTTCTGGATTTTTCACTCCTACGGTTTCAACTCATCAAAGAAACTCTCCTTCTCGGTGATCTCTGTAGTTCCTTGCTTGGCGATCTCCCTTTCTATCTCAGCTTCATGCTCCTTTGTATAACCCAGAAAATCCCTCCTTCAACTCTCGGTTTCAGATTTTTTTTGTCCCCAAAACTTGCTGGAATCCCCCTCTTTTCTCCTTCGCTTCCCCAGATTTATAACTATCAAAAATGAAATCCTCCCATCCCCAAGCAGATCCCTTGAACAAGGGTGGTTTTGTCGCGCATGGCCGAAGGTGTGCAGAGGCGTGGTTTCAGAGCAGTGAAAAGGGGCGTTGCAGAGGAAAAAAGAGACAAGTGTTGGCAGAAGCGTGGTTTTAGAGCAGTGAAAAGGGGATAGCAGGAGCAGACTGGGAGACGAGTGTCAAGACAGTACGGGGGGAGTGATTTTGCAGGAGGGGAGAATGGGTGAAGACCTGTGATTTGGGGAAATTAGGGATTAAAGGGGAATTAGGTCTGGGTTGTGGGTTATCCGGTTTGGGGTGATATTGGGCCTGATGGGTGTGGACCGAGTTGGACCAGGGGTATGGGCCAGGCAACTGGGCTGGACTTCCTTGCTGGGCTGAGGGGTTTTGGGCTCCGACTTTTGGTGTAGGGCTGTAAAAAAAAAAGGTCCTTTTTGGGATTTTTTTTTTGTGTTTTTGTGACTTTTTTTTTTTGTTGTTTGTTTTTTATTTTATATTTATATTTTTTCTTTTCTTTAATTATTTTTGGTCTCCCAAAAATTTAATTATGATTTTTTATGATTTTATTTTTTTTAATTTTCAATTTTTTTTGAAAGCACCTGGATAAAATCCAGTGTTTACATACCCCTATGGGATCAAGGTCTATGTAGTTCGAGATAATTTTGATGAAATTTTAGTTAGGAAGGATATATGATCGTTTCCTAATGATGACAGGAGATTAGGGGATAATAAATCACCACCCATGAATATTAAGGCTTTAGGGGAACACTAACTTCTACTTAAAGCATGACAAAATGGGAGAACAATTCTCCACATAATGTATAGAGGAATTAAGACTCTAGGGGAAGAAGAACTCCCACTTAAAGCCTACGGGAATCGATAATGTGGAGGTACCGAGTCCTCATGCAAAGCCGAGAAAATAGGACAATGTAGAGGCACTAAGTCATCACCTTTGCCTAAGGAAATTGACAATGTGGAGGCATCAAGTCCTCACCCAAAGCCAAGGAAATAGGACAATGTGAAGGCACTAAGTCCTCACTCAAAGCTTAAGGAAATTGATTTTTGAATAAAGAAGTATCTAGAGATGTTTTAATTTCAAAATTACTTTTTTATTCTACATTACTTGCCTAAGTAGGCCATTGGAACCTTTATTTTAAATCAACAAAATAAATTTAATCCAAGTGGGCATTTGAAACCCAAAATAATGGATTAAAATGTTTGGATTTAATGGGCTCTTAAAACCCAATTCTAAAAAAACCAACTTTGGTAAATTGGACCTTGAAACCCCAATTCTATTTTAGTTCCATCGCATTTTGAAACTCCCTTATTTGCAAATAGTTTTCTAAATAAAAAGAAGATTCCAAAATGTTCATTCTATTTTCAAAAAGAAAGCTTTTAGGATTTTAACTAAAGAACTATTTATTTTATTTTTGTTATTTTCTTAAATGATAAACCAGGTGCATTGGACACCTTTAAAAGCAATAATCAAATAAAGCAAATAAAATATTAAAATAAAGATAAAATAAAATAAATAAATAAAAAAATGGCTTATGCCTTACACAGGATTAGAAAAAGAAAAAAAGGGATGCAGTAAAATAAAT